>OY821517.1:357962591-358225091 GCA_963682025.1 Cordilura impudica
TTTTATTTTATTTTATTTTATTTTATTTTATTTTATTTTATTTCATTTTATTTCATTTTATTTTATTTTTTTTTTATTTAAATTTGTTTTATATTGTTTTATTTAAGTTAATTTTATTTTATTTCATTTTATTTTATTTTGTAATATTTTATTGTATTTTATTTTATTTAATTTTAATGTCTTTTATTTTATTTTATTTTATTTTATTTTATTTTATTTTATTTTATTTTATTTTATTTTATTTTATTTTATATTATTTAATTTTAATTTATTTAATTTAATTTTGTATAACATTATTTTATTTTATTTTATATTATATTATTTTATTTAATTTCGTTTTATTTTATTTTATTTTATTTATTTTATTTTATTTTATTTTATTTTGTTTTATATTATTCTATTTTATTTTATTAAATTTAATTTAATTTAATTTTATTTTATTTTATTTTATTTTATTTTATTTTATTTTATTTTATTTTATTTCATTTTATTTTATTTTGTTTTACATTATTCTATTTTATTTTATTAAATTTAATTTAATTTAATTTAATTAAATTAAATTAATTTTATTTTATTTTATTTTATTTTGCTTCATTTTATTTTATTTTATTTTGTTTACTTTATTTTATTTTATTTTATTTTATTTTATTTTATTTTATTTTATTTTATTTTATTTTATTTTATTTTATTTCAAAATATTTTATTTTATTTAATTTAATTTTATTTTATTTTATTTTATTTTATTTTATTTTATTTTATTTCAAAATATTTTATTTTATTTAATTTTATTTTGGGGTTTCAGCATACGAATCTTCTTCTTACTTTCCCGTATGATTTTCTACCATGCCTAATGGTTTCAGTTCATGTACGGAGCTTGCGAGGCTTTTAGCCGACATTTATTTCCCGAGCCTGATATTCTTTTTACATTAATAATATACTACACCCATGTAGCTGTCATATTAATAAGAAATTTTTTTTCATCTATTATTTTACTTCTAGAAAGAAATTTTTTTGCATTCATATCCAGTGCCTAAATTCCTATTCTAAAACTTTTAAGAATACAACAATTTTTTCACAAAGAATAAAGGTTTTGATCGTCAGTCGTGTTCTTTGGAGCAGAAATAGAATTTCTTGTATATATTTTCAAATTTAAGAGATATCGTCTATTGCAAACAAATTCGGTTAATCGGTTTTCTTTGCGATGTTATTAACATGACTAAAATTCATACTTACGCCTAATACAAATAACTGTAGTATATTAACTCATTACACCTGCATATGCAACATTGTCAGAGTAAGTTATTACAGATTACAACCTTTGTAAGAAATTCTATGGCATGCTTTTCCTCGAAACTCTAAAAGAAAATTTGTAGCTACAATTTTTAATGTATTACATGTTCTTGTGGAAAATAAAATCTTTGAGTTTATTATATTTAATATAAAATATTAATTAAAATATAATTTTTTTATTACATAAAGAAAAAATTTTTTCTTAAAACAAGTTAGATGCGGAAGTGAAAATTTTAAAATATTTCCGCTGCAATATTGTGTTGCTTGCATTATTAAACTTCATTAAATGTTAGTGGATGTGGGTAAGTAAAATCATAAGATTTTTTATTATTTAAAGGAAGCAAAATAATTTGTATAGTTTTCTAGCTAAATTGCATGAAGATTGTTTTCTATAAACTACAATAGCTAAAACGTTATAGTTAGTAGTTGTGTTGCTTAGTAATTCAAACCATGTTTACATGCAATTTTAAACTATAAATCATGATTCTAAGAATAACTGTTTCGTGTGGCGTGGTGTAACCATTATTTAAGATGGACTGTTGCTAGTTTACGCCTTTACATACAAAATCTTCATCGTACCCTACTTGCATATAAAACAAACCAACAGAAACGTAACATGATAATGACATAAGTAACCATCTGGATCTTGGGGCAATTTAATGTGGCTATATAAAATATTTGCATTAGCAACATGCAGTCTTAAAAAAAAAATAATAACATGAGTACTCAGACAGATGGTCAGACATTGCTAAATCGACTCGGAATGTCACTTAATTCACACCTATATGTCAACATTAAGTCGTTGCTGTTTTCTCCAGAGTATTGCTCGCTTACTGGTAGTGTGCCTGCAAATGACTGCATATAACAGCGCTAATTTATCACTGTTTATTTTGTTTAAGAAAAAAATTTCCAGTGGTCTTTTTTTACGTAGCACGCCCATCTACACTTCATTCAGCAGAACAATACTAAGACGACATTATGACTCAAGAACATGCAAACCTTGGCAAGGGGAAAATTTAAATACTTGCTTCCTTTTCTTTGTCCAATTCCAGCCAATTAAGTGAATTTCTCTGGGGGACTATGAAAATGTTGACATATTTGAAATGTTTTTTGATGGAAAATGTTGTTGGAATTTCAAAATGTTTCTAAAAACAGCAAGCTTTTTTGTACTTTAACGAAAGCGTAAATGAAACTCAGTGAAAGGATGAGACAATAGAAGAATGGTGCAACAGTTTGAATGATTGAAGTAAGACTTTTATGAAGATTTTCGACTAGATTGGCTTTGTTAAGAGAAATATTTATTCAGGTGTTTTTATTGGATTTTTAATTAATAGTTTATATCCTAAACACGAACGGATATGTGTCTATTACTTTTTATATTTCAATTAGTTTGGCTATCCATTTGTCGTAGCGGGTAAATAAATAACATGACTATGTCATTTTAAACTCGATTAGTTGAGGATATAATTTTGTATAATTAAAAGGAGGGCAATACTATCGCCATCTGGAAATTTACTTTGATTTTATTCATTCACTCCGATATGCATAACCTGCTTTATAAAATTTTATATGAGACAAGAATCACGTAATTTTTTTTAAATGATTTTTGTTGTAATTATAGTTGTGTATTTCTGTCTGCATTTAAGTGCATAGTAATTTTTTGTTTAAAAGAAAAATGTTTGCCAATTGAAGGTGCTATAAATAAAGCAAATTCAGTGAAAGTTTAAATGTGTTTTATATATCATACACCTGCAGTCACAGACATTAAGTCTGACAAAGTAAAAACTAACTTACACTAAGGCCGAAAAATATTTAAACATAATACCAGCATATTTAAGCAAGTGTAGATATAAACAAATCAGAGGTCAAATAAGAGGATTTGTTATTACTAGCAGAGCCCAGCGCTCGAAATTCAAGTACAAATTCTAGGAAATTTTATTTTTTCCATTAAATTTATTTTTTTCAATATTAAAAAATTTATAAAAATTTAAATAAAATCCATTAAGTTGTGAATTTTTAAATAAAATTCATTAAATTTCATTATAAATATTTGATGAACACACAGAAGAAATATAAGCTAGATTGCTAATAAATAATTTTATAAAAGCCTAAAAGTATGCTAACAAATTTTAAGCAATTCACAATTAAGCACAGGGCGATTAAAATGAACTCTTTTTGGGACCAACAATAATAAATGCACAGGCATTTATGAATTCTGAATGGGCTAAAATTGATTAGCATACTTTTAGACTCTTATAAAATTTTTTATTAGTTATTTATTGTTCGGTTTAAGATCATGAATATATTTTTCTAATGAAAGAAAGATAATAATTTTTGTAATGTAAGAGAAATATTGGAGAAGCTAGATAAAGAAGCTACTTTCGAACAAAGCGGCTTGTTCATCTTCAGCATCCTTCTGCCTTTTACTTCAACTCATGCTTAATCAACTATTTAATTCAACATTTGAAAGAAAAGAACATGAGAAATGTTTTTCTTTTTATATACGAGAGTTTGTACGAACAAGCTGAGTAAATAACTAATTATTCCAATACAGATCAACAATACATAACAATAACATACAACACATGAGGTACAATGCATTTGTGTAATCTGTTAACAATTCACATGCCATTACAGTTCCATCTAGAGGATAATGGCAAAAACAAAGAGCTGTTCACATTACAAGACTTGTAATTGATCTGGCTATGTTAATGTAGAGAAAGCTAAAAATTGGAAAAGCTCAGCTTGTTCATACAAACTCTCGTATATAAAAAGAAAAACATTTCTCATGTTCTTTTCTTTCAAATGTTGAGTTAAATAGTTGATTTCTTTCATTAGGAAAATATATACATGATCTTAAACCGAACAATAAATAACTAATTATTCCAATACAGATCAACACTACATAAAAAAAAATGATTTATTATAAATATTTTATTTAATTTAATTTAATATATTTTAAACATATATTATACATAAATTTTATCATTTTGCACTTCTCCTCCGTATGAACTATAACTATGCCAAATCTCATACTTCTCCGTGCGCTCATTTGGCTTAAAAGCTGGTCGAAATATTTACCTTCACGTATTGATATATAGAATGATTTTAAAAAAACTTCTTTCTTAACAAACGTACTTTATTAAGAAAGGGTAATTTTCAAAATAAAAGTACGTTTTAAAGAAAAAGTAGTTTTAAAGAAAAAGTAGCTTTATAAGAAACGGTACTTTATTAATGCCGTTTTCTTTTCTGACAAAAAATGTCGCATTTTATTTGCACTTTTTTCGGAAAGTATATTTTTTTTTATATATTTAAACAAAATTAAAAAATTGCATATTAATTACAGTAGTAATTGCAATATGTCTGAAAAATGACGATAAATCTAACAAACAAAAAGTATATTTTTTTATATATTCTAAATTAAGAGCAACCTTATCTTATACATCAATCTAAAGGTCCGAAAGAGCTGTGTTCATAAAATGCAAAAAAAATTATTATTATTCTCTTTGAAGCTATGGGGTGAAAATATTCAAAAAAGGGGAACATTGGGGAAACATTCTCGCACTATGGCCTGAAGGAAGTCTACGGCTGCAATTTTTTTCGATTTATGAGTGCTCGTCTTTGAGACCTTTCAATTGATGTATAAGATAATATTGCTCTTTATTCAGAATGTAAAGAAAAAGACACTCTTCGAAAAAAGTGCAAAAAAGTGCGACATTTTTTGTCAGAAAAGAAAACGGCATAAAAAAGGGTAATTTTAAAGAAAATATTATTTTTAAGAAGAGGTACTTCTTAAGAAAAGGTACTTGTTAAGAACAGATACTTTTTAAAGAAATACAATTTTTTGAAAAAACTTTTTAAGAGACCGTACATATTTAAGAAGATGTATATTTTACGAAATGGTACTGTTTTAAAAGTTGGTACTTATTAAGAAAATGTACTCTTGTAAGAAAATTTCCTTTTTTTTGAAAAGTACTTAAGAAAAAAATTTTTTGGAGAAAATGTACTTATTATATATAGAATTATAATTATTAATAATAGCTATTAATGATAATAATAATCTGTAATATTAATAGGCACGGCGATTTCTTGTTACCGATGCCACTGTGTCAGTTTGAATACTATTTTAACCACGCATGCCTTATTTGAAAGGTATTTCTTTTTAGCTGTCCACCAGATTTACAGATTTTAAAATTTTTAATTTTTTTTTAAGTAAAAAAGAATTATACAATGCTATGTGTGTGTTTATTTAATTTGTTAATGTGGTTGTAATAAAAATGAGTTTGTTTTTTGTGTTGATTTGTGAATTGGCTATAATTGATTAGCATACCTTTAAGGTCTTTATTTAATGAAAAATAAAATTTACTAGAATTTGCACTCGTATTTCGAGGGCTGGAGTCTGCTAGTAATAATAATTCTTCTTTATTTGCAGATAAAAATTTTGTTAACAATTCAAAGTTTGTAATGGATTTTTAGAAAATATGCATATAAAAAAGATAAACGTTACCAAAAATGTTTTTATAAAATGTCTGTCGGGCAATAATGTGTTTAATTAAATTCATTTTTTAAATATTCTCTATAATTTAATGTGACTTTTAAGTACTTAACAAGCATCTCCCAGTCTTTTTCTTTGTCGCCGTCTAATATTTGAATTATTTCTAGTTCTTACAGTATTGCTTTAAGTAAATTGCATATTCTGAATTCTCTTTAAGCAGAACATCTTCCAAGGAAATGTTGAAATGTTTCGTGTTTTCTTAAGCTACACATTGAGCAAAATTTCAATTCATCGTTACCAACGTATCTATTATGATTAAGTCTTATCATACCACTCCTTGCCTTGAATATCCAGATGATTTTATCTGCATTGTGACTAGCTCTTAAACATTTGAATCCTCTGTCTGGATTTAGATGTTTATACAACCTTGATGAACTTTCAGTTTTTTCTGCAACCTTTCTTTGAGTTTATTCAGTTTCATGTTGTAATGTACTTATTAAATAAAAAATAATTTTTATGAAAAGTTAACTTCTTAAGAAAAGGTACTTTTTAAGAAACTGTACTTTTTAATGTAAGGCACTTTTTGAAACATAGGTACTTTTATGAAGAAATACTTTTTAATGGAAGGTTACTATTTAAGAAAAAGTGCTGTTTAAGAAGGGTATTTTTTGAAGAAAATTTACTTTTTTGAGAAAATGTGCTTTGTTAAGAAAATGTATTTTTTTTTAAGAAACTGTACTTTTTAAATAAATACAGTTTTTTAAAAAAGGTATTATTTTAATCCTGTATCTGGTAAAGCTGTTCTAGAACGGAGTTCTTCAATTACTGGGCTCCGGTGCTGCATTATATATTGTTTTGCTTTAAAATAGTGAACAATGTATTTAGCCAACATTGTTTTACAGTCTGTTATACAACGTAATGCATTCTAATAAGTTGTTTGTCATCATCGAAAGTTATTTCTCAATTTTAATTTCTCGGAACTATTAGACAGCCACATTTAGTACAAAGTGAACTACTTCAAAAATTTTTCCGTACTCAGTAATGAAGTATTGTTTTATTACCACCTTGTTAACCTATTAAGCATTGAGACCGAAAATGGAAATTTTTTTTTTGATAAAATTTGAAAACTCCTTTTTCAAATTTTGAAAAATTTTCTTAAACAAAATTTAAAAAAATTGATCAAGCTCTTTAAGGTCTTGCTAGAGATATATATTTCCTATTTTACATTTCATATTCTTTTGAATAAATTGTCTTTTATTAGCTTTGGGTCATTTGTGGGTCTTCTTATTTTATTTAGAAAAATATAGATAGTTTTTATACATAAAATAATTTTATAACAAAATTGGTTAAAAGTTGTTTTAATTTATATTCGCGAGCAATAAGCGGATAATTACACCAAAGATATATTACAATTGATCCCAGGAGCACTGAAGCCATAAATAATAAGAAATCAACCGAATTATTTTTCTTAAATTCTAAGTAGCATTTTCATCGATTTTAATAATTTTTATTTAAAAGTATCTTAAAATCCAAAGCTAAGCTTGGCAAATAATGGGTTAACGTTCTCGGATTTATCTCAAATTTCAGGAACGGAAGGTCTAGACATTTAGTTATTATACTTTAAGCGTCCCATCTAAAACTTCAATTTCACTTACAAAATATTTGATATTTTTGAATAAATTGTTTTTTGTTAGTTTGGGGTCATATGTGACCCCAATTCCAAAAGGGTAAATGGGGTCATAATATTTTTTCCGAAACCCTAGGCTATTAAAATAAAACATAACATTTAAATGCAGACAAGTGATGAATTTTTGATACAAAGTATTTAGAAATAGTACATTTACAGAATTTTTTACAAAAATCATGTTTTTCTCTAAATCCGCAAAAATAAAATCCTTGTCAAAGATATTCTGGAATAGGGATTTACCTTCAAATTCACACAGTTATTCACTAGCATGCACTTAACAGGACCTTAGAGAGCTAGGTCAATTTTTTTAGATTTTGTGTAAGAAAATTTTTCAAAACTTGAAAAAGGAGTTTTCAAAATTTTATCAAAAAAAATTTCCATTAATAGGTTAACAAAGTGGTATTGAAACAATACTTCATATTTGAGTACCTACAGGTATAGAGACCAAAACAAATTAATGACTTTAATCAATTTCTCAAAGTTGAATAAAACGGCATCAAATTTCATGATCTAGTTTTTTTTTTTTGGCACAAAAGTGGTCTGGGGTGTTTGCTATTTCTTGGCGAGTTTTTATTCGACTTTGATGTTTTAAAGCTTTCTGAAAGGATAATTTAACACTGATCTTGTATTATAAAACAGTTTGTCAGAAAAGTTAAACTATAGAACGAAATTTCGTAAAACCTTAAAAAAAAAGGTCATATTTTCCCCATATAAACACACTTGAAATTTTCAATCGCGTTGAGCCACCTCTAAATGTTTTTCGATTTTGGGAGCGACCGAGAGTTTAAACACTTTTTTTTATTAAGGGCCATCCTAATGTACACAGAACCAAAAATTAACCTAACTCATTTTTATTTTTCGGAGCTGGCCAAGATTTAATTTTCTCTACTTTATCTGGATCAGCGGAGACGCCACTTTTTGTTACAACATGACATAAGTATTTAACTTTATTCTGAAAAAGTTGACACTTTTTAAGTGCTGGTTTCAAATTTGCGCTTCTTAATCTTATGAAGACCTCTTCTAGTCTACTTTTGTATTCGTCAGATGATCTTCCAAAGACAATCACATCGTCTAAATACACGAGGCATGTTTCCCAATTTAATCCACTCAATACATTCTCCATTAACCGTTGAAATGTCGCAGGCGCATTGCAGATCCCAAATTGCTTAACACTAAAATGCCTTAAACCACTACCAATATTAAACGCTATTTTATGTTTAGAATTATTGCTCATTTCAACTTGACAGTATCCGCTCTTAAGATCTAATGTTGAGAATAACACTGAACCCGATAACGCATCAAACGTGTCATCTATTCTTCGAAGCGCGTAGCTGTCTTTTTCTGTCGCACTATTTAATGATGGATAGTCCACACAGAATCTTAAAGAACCATCTTTTTTTTAACCAACTCAACAGGAGAATGCCTAGGGCTGATGGAATGTTCAATGATACCATCGTTTTTCATTGTTTCTATTATACTTCGAACTTCTAAACGTTTAGCTAGAGGAAGGCACCTAGGTGGTAATTTAATAGGCTTATTAACTCCTGTATTGATTTCATGTTTAACAAGTTTCGTTCTCCCACAAACAGAACTTGATGAATTAAAAATATCGCTGTAGTTTTTATTAACGCATGTACTTCATTCTTTTCCTTTTTAGTTAAATCATCTGACAAATTATGCAGAAGGTCTAAAACTTATTTAGGAATAGAAATATGTTTGCCATTCTCATTCTTTTGGACAATTGCTAAGACTGGAGTTTCAACTATATATGAATGCCCTGAGATTGAGCATCTCACTCGCCTCTTGGAAAATAAACTGCAAACAAGTTTATTTCTAGCGCTTCAGAAGTTTTTATCCATATTCCAACATTCTCAATTGTATTTGCTACTCCTCCACCATTACGGTCCTCTCGATCACTACGGGCGCAATAATAATAGTTCATTTGGGGAATATTTACATAGCTTGATAACGAAGTTTTTGTAAGAAAATATAACTCTATATTATTGGTACATAAAAAATCATAAAGTTCGAAATATTTCTTTCTTAAGGTGCGTTCAGACTACGCAAATATTTGACCAAATAAACGTAACCCCTAATTTAATGAAAGTTTTATTCAATCTTACATGATATATAAAAGACAAAATTAAGTTATGTTTTATTACATTAGTAATATTTAATATATTTAACTATATTCTATATCATATATTGTATAACTTAATGAAAATTATACAAGGAAAATTATACATTATTGGTCAAATATTTGTGTAGTCTGAACACACCTTTAAGCTTCTACAATTCCAAAAGATTATATTTAATTGTGTAGCTGCCATTATATCTTCTATATTATAGGAATAATTTGCTGTTAATTGTGTGATAATATAAAATTGTTGATCTCTAGTTTTACGTGATTTTAATTTGCTTACTATATCCAAAGTTAAACTATTAAACTATTATTGCTATTACTATTTATTACTTTACTTCCTTAAGAAATTTAGTTCTAAAACAAAATTTTTGATTATTTTATAGCTTTTATACCTGTTGATATAATTACCGAACCTTTATTGCATCCTTTGATAAAAGTCCAAGTTCAGCAGGCCATAATTCATATGATTTAAATTTGTAAATGATATTTTACAATTTCATGAACTCCTAGATTTATGACAGGTTTATTCAACTCAAATCTTTTCAATAAAATATTCTTTTCTTCATAGACTTTACTCATTGAATCAGATTTAAGTATTTATAAATTATGTACTAACAGTTTCCTGACAACAAATATTTGTCTCTGCATTTAATCATAATCTGGCATGTTTTTTCGGTTTGTCGTTGTTGAGTTTGCATACAAATATTTTCATGTTCACTCACCTACATTTATAAGTTACAATCATTTGATGTACAGGGTGGCGCAGAATGAGCTATATGGTTTGAATCCTTTATAACTTTTTTAAGTATGATATTATTTTTTCTTTGTTTTTTCTTCATCATTTTGTGAAGGAGAATTGGGAAATTAATTATAAATAACTACCCAATCGAACAACGATCAAAAATAGTTGAATTTAATATTTTTAAACCAACAATTCATTGTGCTGACACAGCGTGAATATCATCGCCATTTTAATGTGCGCACTACACCCACAGCATTAGAAATATTATTTTATTGCTCGAGCCCACGTCTCTCTTTTTCTTTTTTATTTGAAATATGATCTTTCATTATGCTAAGGTTGAAAAAATTAAAATTTCAGAGACTTGTATTTTCTCTTTAAAGATCTTTTTGCGAACAGACAATAAAGAAAACACATTTCTCCAAACTCTTGGACCTTCACTTTTAGCTACATTTGCCTACAGTTGGAAACTACTATCAGTATATCGTATCTGCTTTTACATTTCGAATCAATTCCAAGTGCCCCTAGGTGCTCCTTTTCAATTAGTTGTATTTATAAAGGAACGCTATTAAGATCTGTATTTTTGAACTGCTCAGATTGACGCAACATATAGGAGGTAGTTGTTGGGTCAACTTATAACATTTATATGATACTAGCTGGACCCGGCAAACGCTGTTGTGCCCTCAATGAAGTTTTTATTTTAGTTAGAATCTGTATATACCTATATAAAATGTTTGACGAAGATCTCCAGATAATAAAATAAGAGCTCCACCAAAAAGTCTTTCATTGCCTTTCAAATCTTTTAAAGTTCTATGTAATTCTAAGGAATGTTTGTGAGCCATGGTACATTCATCCCAAATAATAATACTGCATTTTTGCAGAAATTTTGCCATACCGGAATGTTTTTTGATATTACTGACGGTATTCTCGTTTTTTTGTACGTTTAACGGTGATTTGAGTGCTGAATACGACCACCATGCACTAATGTAGCGGCTTTTTCCTTCCTTTTTGGTTTGAATATTTATATATAAAAACGTTTGTGAATTTTGTTACTTATAAAATTTATATAAATTTGACAACTCATTATTTTTCGAACGGCAGCGCCATCTACCGGGTCCAATAAAAAAATGTTTGGCATCATCTAACATACATATATGTACATTCTTAGTTTCATAAAAAGCGCACCATAAATAAGAATATTCGAAATACCTTTACCCCAGCGCTATTTATACATACAAAAAATTCTTATGTCAAAAGATACGTACATTCTGAATTGCAGACAAATCGCGCTGAAAATAAGAATTTTGTTTATAACTTGACCCCAACGCCAGCTAGAGGGTTAGAACTAAAAAAAACACAGAAGAGCTCGAACCGAACCTATGATGCAAATCCTACCTCGACAGCTCTTATGGTTCCGGAGATCATTCGTTACAAACAAATGCACCAACGTTTATATATATATATAGATTACATATGACATATATTTACTTTGTATGGGAGGTGCCACGCCCACAGCCCATTTTTGGGCAACTACTCACATTAATAACCTTATGAACTCACACGAATTCCCAAGCATTTTGATACTACAGTACTACAGAAATATGACAATAAATATTTACTTTGTATGGGTGTGCCAAAAACATTTAAAAAGTAGGCGAACATGAAAAAATGTAATTGATAATTATGTGTTCAGACAAATTAAATTGAAGAAAAATCAATAGATCTATAAAGCTTATTAAATTCAATACCAATTACTTTGTAGTTGTCTTACTACTAGCTATTAATAATCTGCGGGTTGCGATAATTAAAGTGAGTTATATACACGATAATGGAAAGTTTTTCTATTTCATACGCAGTTTTATGCTCGGAGCTTATGGAATGTGACAAAGACAGAACAAAATTAAAACGGTTTTTGGAACAACCGTACGTTGGCTTAAGTGAAGATAGAATATGTGAAATTTTCGATACAATATACAAACGTTTTTACTCTCAATTTAAACGAAGGTGGCAGGATTCTAAGCGTATGAAACCGTGATTTGAAAAAAATAATGCAAATTGGCTTGAAGGCACGTTAAGAATGATTACAGTGAGGGTGAATGTTCTACTAATTCTGTACTTGGTCGGCCACGGAAATCATTTGAGGAGTGCTGTGATCGCGCCACACGATACAAAAGAATACGATAGAAGATACGATAGAATTTCAATAATGAAGCAAAAAATTTTTACAAAAAAAAAATATTGGGTATGTTTACAAAGCTTGAACTTACAAAAGAAAAATACGAATATCTAATGCATTGGTTACAAAGTGAAGGTTATGACAAACTCTTACCATACGAAACACTAACGAAAGAAAAAACTAACAGTTATCCTCAATGAATTGCTATCGCTGAAAGTTCAGATAGTGTACCTCTGCAAAGTAGTCGTACCTTTAAAGTAAAACATGAATTATATTATACAATGACGGAGAGACTGCACAGTCAGTAACGGAAACACCAGCAGCATCTTCTTGTCTTATTTGTGGAGCCACAATCCCAAAGATGAATAAAATCGAAGAACTTAAAGCTAGGCCCGTAAATGAAGAAGCACTGCAATTTGGTATGTCAACACTTCATGCACGTATTAAGCTGATGAAGCGTTTTTTGCATATAGCTTATAATATTGAATTTAAACGTGGGAGAGTCGACTCAAATACTCGTCCGATAAAGGAAGCCCGAAAGGAATTGATAAAACCTGAGCTTAAAGAGAAAACTGGTATACAGGTTGATACTGTCAAGCATGGCTCTGGTACGACAAACTCAGGAAATACGTCGCGAAGATTCATTGCTAATCCAACTATAATTTCCGAAGTCACGGGTTTAGATGAAAACATAATCAAGAGGTTTTCAATAATTCTCGAAGCTATAACAATCAGCGAGGTAGTAGATCCAAAAAAATGTGGTGATTTTTGTCTGGAGGCGAAAAAATAGTTTGTTGCACTGTACGAGTGGTGCAATATGGCACCTACACTTCACAAAATTCTGATTCATGGAAAAGATATAATTGAAAAGTGTATTTTTCCTGTAGGCTTACTATCCGAAGAGGCTCAGGAAAGTCGTAACAAAAACTATAAAAAATATTGCCTTAGATACTCCAGAAAACGCAGTCGAATTGCCACCAACGAAGATATTATGCACCGAATAATGGTAACATCAGACTCGATGATATCACATTTAACTCCTTCGTTTAGCAAGAAAAAGTTAAGTGATATAAAAAGTGAAGTTAAAGCTCTTTTAGAATAATAATAATAATAGAATTATATAATACATTTTCGTACAACTTAAATTTCTCCTTAACATATTTATAACATACATATTTTTTTTTTCATATCAATTATTTTATGTTCTACTTACATAAATAAAACTACATCAGTCATTAAACAACTGTATTTTTTCAAAAAAACCTTTTTTTCCTGACCTCCATACAAAAATCTCCAGTATGCCACGCCTACAGCTACAATCACGCCCATTTCTGTCCGACTACTCACATTAATAACTCATGAACTCGGACAAAGTTCCAAGATTTTTTATATTATAGTACTCCATATATATGATATTTTGTATTGGGGGTACTACGCCCGCTGATCTGATCCCGCCCATTTTTCCCGAGTACTAACGTTGATAACTTATGAAATCACACAATGTCCCACGGCTTTCATTGTTATGCTATTTGAGTTACACGATATGAAATATTTACTTTGTATGGTGGGTGCCACGCCCATTGGTCCTATCCTGCCCATTTTTCCGCAACTCTTCAAACCAGTTTAATATATACATATACATGGTTTCACTATTATATTATATTTTCTGAAAAAAACCTTTTTTCCTCACCTCCATACAAAAATCCCCACTGTGCAACGGTCACTGCAGAGAATTTTGAGTATATCAGACCTGTTTCCATATAAAGCTCAACTTGTGCAAGAACTAAAGATGACAGACTACCAGCAATGGCTTGACTATGCCGTTATTGCATTATGTCACACACAAGCGGTTCTAACTGGCCTCCACGTTTACTGGATTTAAGAGCTCCTGAAAGTTTTCTTTGAGGATATTTGAAAAAAAAGAGTGTATGTTTACAAGCCAAGAACCATTCCTTAACATAAAACCAAAATTTAAATGAATTAATTTACATTACACCCGAAATTCTGCGAAAAGTTATGGAAAATGTGTTAAAAAAGAGCACGTGTGTGCGAAGTGGAAGAAATGGACATCACTTACAATATATTATTTTTCAGAGCTATTTGAAAAATTTCCCCAGTAATATACTGTATTAAAAAAAATTTATAATAATTGCATAAATAAAAAAGATATAAACAATTTAAACCATATAGCTCATTCTGCGCCACCCTGTATTTTGCAGTATACAGCACTAAGTTTATTGTTATCTCCAAACAATAAAAGAGAGATAGGAAAATAATAATTGCATATTCATAGCAACAGTAGTTTGAATAAAATTGCATAGTATCACGTGTCTATCACTGAACTTCTATAGTCAATGTTAGCAGAATACAACTGTTACAGAGAGAGCAGAGAATTTCTATGATTGAAGTGTATAAATGCACATTTCTTTGTTTGTAGTTCTATTCATGTCTTCAAATACAACAATATTTGCATACACAGAAATATTTCTATGTATTTTGTAGATAACATTATTTAGTGGCAATCATAACTTTCCAGTCAACATATATAGACGGTTTTTATAATTTTGTCAGTCATCAAAATCATCTGTTCCAAAGAAGTATTTGAAGAATAAATTCCATTTAATTTTACCTTTTCGAATTTTCTTGTTTGCACAAGTTTCTGCATCATAGACTTTCATTTGAGAATTTTTAATGATTTATCAGCTCCAAGTTATTAGGTGTAGTCCTAAATTTTATCTATTGAGCTGAAATAATAAATTTTAAAGAAGTTGCTTCCCAGCGACATATAAATCCGAGTCCCCATAAACTTAAGCTTCTATCTGTTTTCATAAAATTTTGTCATCGTCATTTTTTATCATAATTAGTGTGTAGCGTTGAGTTAGTTAAGAGCGTGTGAGGTTTTAAAGGCGAAAAAAGGCGTATTTTCATGATTCCTTTGGAAGGTATGAATAATGTTTGATTTTTTATTTCATGTATATTAGGGCTATAAACATATTTATATTAGGGCTATAAACAAATATTTCACATAGTAGCACGAGGTGGACAATGATGTTTTATTAATGAAAAATATTATCTTGGGTTATTTTACAAAAAAAAAATTATTTTCTAAATCAATACAAAAAAATTATTTTATTTTATTTCATATCATAACAAGCTATTTAACTTCATATACAATAGTTAAAGTACTAAAGAAAAAAAAACAGCAATATTATAGCATCCATTAATTGTTATTGTATAATAAAAATTTTAAAGTAAAAGTTTTAAGTGTATTTTTGGTATAGCTTTACTTGAGTTCGATGTAATTGTTGATTAATTCTGGTATAAAATTGTAACATATTTCGGGGGATGAAGTTTTTTCTCCGAGCAACTCTTCAATAACGTGCCTTAATATTAAATATAGAATATGGTGTTGAGAACCAACATAATGCGACATATTCAGTTTAATTGATTTAAAATAGTTTTCCAATTGAATATCTACTCGGTTTTTCCTGTGTTTACTGCTGTGTTACTGTTGTATCGCAAATTATCATTTTTGTGTACTCGCGCAGTTCGAACTTTCTAAGAATATCTTTGATTGCTTGAAATATAGAATTGGCTTTTCCATCATCTAAAACTAGTAACCCTAGGTAGATTTCTTTACTTTCATTTTCTAAAACTACTACCTGAACTTATTTACAATTAATTTTCCATTAATTTTCTTCTTTTAACTGCTTTATTAATAACTCTTCTTTTTGATCAGCTGAGTTCATAACTACTTTATGTATGGCTGGTTGCAAAGGTGTTGAAATTTAATCCCCAGATTCCTCACAAACTTTTGCAGCCTTTCTGTACTTATGTGAACTTTGTTTACAAGAACCACAGCTGGAATTGTAGATTATGGATTCCGTGTTAGGGATAGTATAACGGGGTTTTGTCGCAGGCTGGGGTACCCAATCGCGTCCAGAGTCTATCCAAGGACCCTTAAGACCTTAAGCAGCAATAACACAGTTATTTTATTTTATTTTTTAATTTTTTAATTTCTTTCTTTAAGTAATCAATTTTACTTTTATTTTTTGCAAATTCCTTTAAAAGTTCATCAAATTGTGAGACTATAAATTTAGCAATCTCCCTAATATAATCCAGCTGATTAAGCTTTGTTTATATTTAAATCATTCACTGTAGCATTGCTCTCAAATGGCTCACAGAAATTACATTTATATTCTGCAGATGGATTTTGAATCCACTTTCGTGCATTACGAATGTGGAGTTTTATTTCAAGCAACACACTTCAATGCATCTTTGCTTTCCAACGCTTCCCCTTTACATGCCAAACATAATATATATATTTTTTTATTGTTTACACTTTTTCTTTTATTTCCAGCCATGGTTTCTTTACTCACTTAAAAAGAGCATGTACTACTCTTTGTTTCAAGATAAATTTTTATGTTTATTTTATTTTTATGTATTAGGGAAATTAATTTCTTTATCTTGTTTTTGTTAGTGTAAAAATCTTAAATGTTTAATTTTTAATTTCTTTAATTTTTTTCCTTTTTTGTTCAGATAAAGTTTGTTCAATATAATTTTTGCATTATATTATTTATTTACTCATTTCAAAATGCGGATTTCTCTAAAAAAAAACCTTTAAGTGAATACGAATATACCAAAATTTTGCAGGGCTATTCGATTAAGTCTAAAAAATTCGAAACCTTTTAGATTAATGGGTTAATTTTTTTAATGTATGGGGCGTTTCATGATAAGTGATCCAAATTTTGAAACCGATGTCTTCCGATCGGGATGAAATTTGCATAAAAGTTAGTACTATTGGGTAGCAGCTTAGACACAATTTTTCAACAAGATCGGTCCAGAACTCTTTGAGTTAGAGGGTGTCAAAATTTGGCTTTTTGACCAAACAGCTATTTTTTCTCATCCATGTAACTTTTTACCTATTATTCTTAGCAAAAGTTGTCCCAAATAGTTTAGATAGCTATTTCTTCAGTCTTTCGGGAAAAAAATTAAAAAAAAAAAATTTTTTTTTTACTTTTTTGCAAAATCAAAAATTTTTTTGACTTCCCGATCGGAAGATATCGGTTTGAAAAGTTGGATCACTTGACATGAAACGCCCCATATATATAAAATACTAGTATGCCCCGTCGCGAATCGCTACGACTTGTCGAGACTTATTGACATGTATTATTTTATAATTAAATTTTTTTATATAATATATTTTATAATTTTTTATTCCAATGCTTGTGATGTACAATATTTTTTGTTTCTTCTTTCGGTACAACGATTGAAGCGCAGCCGCGAATAACGTTGTAACTGCCAAAATTCTAAATGTTAAGGAAGTGAAAAAAAAACGTTTAAAAGCTTGTAATTTGTAGTTTTAATATTCTTTTTTTAACTTTAGTAAAAGGACTCCATATAACATATTTTAATATAAAAAAAAGTTCTAAATTTTTTCAACTATATAAATAAGGGCTAGTTTATTGTTCCTTTAGTGGAAAAATATTATATAGACACAAATGAATGGCTGATAATAAGTTTTTCCACTAAGAAAAGCAATAATGCCAGTCGCAATTACAAAGTTATTTTTTTAGCAAAATGCAAGCACTCGTTACTAGAAACCTAATTTTTTGGATTCAATATCTAAAATATTAATAGGCTGGTGACCGATGTTTTGTTCTACCGTTTTATCCCGATTTTGACCAAACGTATATTGTTTGTAAGGTATTTCTTTTTGGCCGTTTTGCAGATTTATAGATTTTTAAATTTTTTCCTTTATTTTGAGTAAATTGCATTTAAAGTTGCTACCAACACATACATAAAATTATACTATGCTATATGTGTGTTTATTAAATTTGTTAATGTGTTTGTAATAAAAGTGAGTATGTTTTTTGTGTTGATTTGTGAATTGACTATAATTGATTAGCATACCTTTAGGGCCTTTACTTAATGAAAAACTAAAATTTCCTAGAATTTGCACTCGAATTCCGAAAGCAGGAATCTGCTATTAATAATTAAAAATATAATATTATAGATTACAAAAAAACAAAATTGTTATATTTAAAAAAAAAATATTTTTATGAAACGAAATGTTGATTGACATACTTAAATTTAACTGCATATATCTTCATAGAAGTCGACGTATTCTTCTGGCAAATAAAATGCCATTGCGCGGAGATCTTTTGTTTTCTGCACTTAATGTTATAGGTGCATCTCTAAGTACCGGCAGAGAATAATTTTCTATGTTTGTTGGTTTTTTTTATTTCAAATTATAGCATGACCATGTTTCTTCTTTGCTATGACTTTCTCGTAATCTCAATATATTTGGGTCATCATTAGATATTTGGAGCCAACGTGCCTGCATTATTTTGCACTTAAAATCTTTGTTTAAATAAGATTTTAGGGTAACAAAATGTTTGAAGTCCAGTGGAATCATTTGATACACATTAAAAGAATTTGATGATCCTGCTGATGTAATTAAATGATATATATCTTCCGAAATATAGAGTTGTATTTTTTTTTTTTCTCAATGAGCGCAAAATCTCGATTGCATGGAAGAAAGCTGTGCCCAGAAGTTGAAAATTTTTAGTTAACTTCAGAAAAGTATATATTTAATACGCTATGACACAATGTGATCATTGTCCAATTGTTATATTGACCTACGCATTTGTCAGATAATATTATCGGTTTCCTTATTTCCCCTTCTTGAAGAATATTGTATTTAGTTTTTATATATTTTGAAATGCATGAAACTATCTCGTTAGCTCGTCTTTTTGCCGCAGTTTCATGCCATGTGTACAGAACATCAGTATAAGTCAAATGTGTTGTAAAAAATCACTAGTTGCATATCCTATACAACTACGGTACCGTGGTTTTTTGTGGCAGCATTCGTATCAGTTCGTAGTTGAGAATATGCTTTTTCCGCGTTTTTATGTTTAACTCTTGCGGATTCTTCAATTTGGTCAAACTTTTCCGTATCCCTAGCTGCAACCATTTCAATAAAAAATCGATCACAAATTTTACGGGTATCGCTTCTTGGATACCCAAAGCGCAATTTTTTTTCAGAATTAAAAATATGTCTATATGTGTTATATGATAACAAAGTATCTGGATATATTTTTTTGTAGAAACTATACATTTTCTTAATGCTCAAATCAGAATTCAAGAATTCTTCGTCGAATTTGCACGACCGTATAGACTTTCTTGGTTAAGAAAGCTTACTATGTGTTCATTAACGCTTTTTTTCTCATCGTATGTTATTTTGTGAGGACGGGTCTCATGCTTTCCACGTTGATCATCAATATCTTTTCCATTCTTTAATTTTCCAGTCAAAATTTGCATCCTGCGTGGCGTTATCTAGTGTTTAAAATATTATTAGGAGAAATAAGGAGCACTCAGATTGTCTGTTTAATATATACTTGATACGTATGACAAATAATTTTTTTGCACACTCTCACTGTTTTACCGTTTTGGCACAACAAAAAATAATGTACGGTGATCATTCGACGTGAAATACGCTCTTTGACCCTACTCCTCGCAGGCTCCACCAATTCAACGAGGGACGATAAAAGTGAGTTTTTTCATTCGAATTTTTGCCATAAAAATGATCAAAGTGTTCTCTTATTTGTTTTACACTTTTATTTCTACAGAAAAAAATTACAACTGCAGTCACAGATCTATGTAAAATAAATGACTAAATATTTTTGTCTAATTTTTCTCTGTATAATAGAAGAGAGTAATTTTAACGGGAATCTGCAAAAAAGAGGTTTTGAAAAAATTGACGCTTACAACGTAATTCGCGTCGACGATTCAATTATCAAATTTTTCGAAATTCCTACTCTGGAGCAAGGTACATTTAGCTTCCCATGAGAAGAATATGGATTACTTAAACTAAATCTGGCAACTATTAACTATTGGCTTTTAAATTTAGAATATCATTTGGCAATTTTTCATTTTAGCGATTTTTTATTTTGGCGATTTTTTGTCCGACTACTCATATTAATATCTGATGGGCTCGTGCAAAGTGTCAAGGCTTTCGCTTCTGTAGTCCACCAGATATATAGCATTTTTTGTTTACTTTATATGAGAGGTGCCACGCCCATTGGTCCGATACCGCCCATTTTTTGTTCGACTACCCACGTTAATAAGAGATGAGCTCAAACATATTCGGATAGCTGTCTCTATACTCAATATAGCTTATATTAAAAGTCCACTTTACATGGGAGGTGCCACGCCCACTAAAAATTTCAACAAAATTTATATTCTATGTCCATCCTTAAAGACCATTCTAAATACTGCATCCAACGATTTTAAAATCAGGTGAGTAGTTACGGAGATTACCTCATACAAACAAACAAACATACAAACACACATTACCTTATTGTTGTATTGGTACAGATAGGTACTCGTATAACATTTTCCACACCTTAAATAATTTTTTTTTAAATTAAATCTCCTTAGAGATATAAAAGGATTTTATATGAAAATCCTAACTATAGCTAAACTATAGTTTTTGTTTATTTTTTGTAATAAATTATGGTAAAGTGTTTTGAAGTAACTATATATTGATTGGAATATCTATCTTTTGGATTAACGTAAATTTGTATATTTTTCGCAAAAAAAAATATCTTAATCTTATTTACATTTTTGTCTCAGTTGAGAAAACGTTACTGCATACCAACTGTATATTCATTATAATGACTATAATTGTTAATTGGATTTTGTAAATACAATTATGGTAAAAGACTATTAAAATTTATTTCAAAGAAATTAATTTTCACACTAACTACAATTAATTTTAAATCGGATTAGAACTGTTTTCAAACCAAAAATTCATAAAGTAATTTCAATTTAAAATATTTATTGCAATCAATTATATAAAGTAACAAAATATTTATGTAGTATAAGCTTGTCAGCTTAAATGAGAACAATGCAATGTATGATTTATATTTAATTAGTAATACTCATACGTCACACATGAAATGTGAGTTAAATTAATTACACTTATACCCTAAACACCTCAGTGGCAGAGGTTATATATAGTTTTGTCATTCCGTTTGTAACGCATCGAAATAAATTTGGAGACCCCGAAACCATATATTTTCTTGATCACTATAACAAGGAAAATTGATTTAGCGATGACCGTCTGTCTGTCTGTGCGTCTGCCTGTGGAATTCACGATCACGCCGACAATATCAAAGCTAGACCATGCTTTTTTTTGTATAAAATCGTTTATTAAAATCCCAAAGGAGTTTCTTTTTAAAATCGTCAAAATCGCTAAAAGGGGTCGCGGGATATGAATGAAACTTTTAAAAAATTCTTGAAGAAATAAAATTTTTCAGCGTATTTGTTGTTTTTCTTAAGATATGTTGTAAGTCTTCTTGTTGTTGAAGTCGTTGCACTTATATGTATATTATAAAATTAAATACTAAAAATTAAAAATTAAAAATTAAAAATTAAAAATTAAAAATTAAAAATTAAAAATTAAAAATTAAAAATTAAAAATTAAAAATTAAAAATTAAAAATTAAAAATTAAAAATTAAAAATTAAAAATTAAAAATTAAAAATTAAAAATTAAAAATTAAAAATTAAAAATTAAAAATTAAAAATTAAAAATTAAAAATTAAAAATTAAAAATTAAAAATTAAAAATTAAAAATTAAAAATTAAAAATTAAAAATTAAAAATTAAAAATTAAAAATTAAAAATTAAAAATTAAAAATTAAAAATTAAAAATTAAAAATTAAAAATTAAAAATTAAAAATTAAAAATTAAAAATTAAAAATTAAAAATTAAAAATTAAAAATTAAAAATTAAAAATTAAAAATTAAAAATTAAAAATTAAAAATTAAAAATTAAAAATTAAAAATTAAAAATTAAAAATTAAAAATTAAAAATTAAAAATTAAAAATTAAAAATTAAAAATTAAAAATTAAAAATTAAAAATTAAAAATTAAAAATTAAAAATTAAAAATTAAAAATTAAAAATTAAAAATTAAAAATTAAAAATTAAAAATTAAAAATTAAAAATTAAAAATTAAAAATTAAAAATTAAAAATTAAAAATTAAAAATTAAAAATTAAAAATTAAAAATTAAAAATTAATAATGACGTCTTCTACTCTAGTAAAAGGAAAATAATGAAATTTTTAAATAGTAATTAATTCTTTTTAAAGGTCATTGTTTGTTATAAGAGAAATTGGCGAACAAGGAAACCAATTAAATTTAAATTTAAATTTATTCGGATTTAATGATTCAGTACCGGCAACAGTTTCAAGGTGGTAGCCGTACCCAATATTAGGTAGAGGGTATCAAAAATTCGGCACAGCTGAATTTAGCACTATTACTTGTTTTATATTAGGATAACTAATATCAATCAATTTAAACATTTGATATTAATGACGCGGAGGGAATTTTGAGATTTTTTTTAAAATATTTTTTGCTCTTAAAAGAACCACTGTTTTGAAGATTAAAAGAATTAAAAAAAAATTTTTTAAATTGTTATGCTAATGGAAATATAATTGCAGATAATAAAAGTTGTCAGCTTAAACTGAGGGATTTAAATATAAAAACATTTGAAGATGTATTGTTTTCTAAAAACTGGAATGCCTTGGGAGTCTACTGTTTAGTTGGCTGCCTGCTGGATTTGGTAACACAATTTTTTGATCTTGGAATTTTGTTAGACATATAATAAAATTTTGTGCAACATATTAAAAGGAAACTTAAAAAGATATATGCACTTACTAATAAAAACCTTCTCCATCATTCCTAAGATTGCGTCTATGGCTTGTCTTTAATTTTGAAGATAGCAAAATGTGTCATTTCTTGTTAAAACCCTAAAAACTAACACATTATTTAAAATACAAAAAAAAACCCATCAGCTTTTTATTTCTAAACAAGCAGTAAATACAGAATATAAACGAAATTTTTAAACAATACTGAATTCATTGTCACTCCATCAAATTAGAACTCTACAAACTAATCCTATTCCCCAAATATCTCTCAGCTATTACGCATACATCAGCTAGTTATGTAAAACGAATGCAAAATGTATATTAAGCTTACAGACAATTTTGTCTACATTCGAGTACAGTTATTGCGTTATAACTACATGTTCGGAGCAGTAATTTATGGAATACAATGCTTAAGTGTTCAATAAATACTAATACATGTTTCTGTTTCCTTATAGCAAGCAAAACACGCAAGAAGCACCACTCTGCCACCTAGCCCGCCCCCTCCACATTCTCCTCACTTTCTCACTCACTTAAATACAAATTTATTGTTAAAAGCTGATTTGTTCTGGGAATGGACAGAGAGACACATCTTTCTTTTCGCTTTATAGTGGCTGACAACATTGATTAATTGATGCATATGTTGGGATAAAATGAACTGATAGATTTCAAAAAAAAATATTTAAACATTTTTCGGGACATTTTTAGTTAAAACATATAATCAGAAATTAAAGAAATTGTAAATTTATTGTGCATAAGTAAATTGCTTTAAAAATTAGAATGTCACTTCTCGTTCATTAATTAGTTCATATAAAAATTAATATCCAGAACTCTCTGAGTTACAGAGGCTCAAAATTTGACATTTTGACCACACAGGTGTTTTTTTTTTCAGGCTAACTAGTTTGTTATAAAACTATTTAACTCTTTTTTTTTGTATCAAATCCTGATAGCTACACGGAAATCCTTCTTTTCACTTAAAAAAATGTAAATAAACGTTACGGAATGGAGCAAAGAAGGAAAATATGTGAAAAAAATTTAGTAATCTGTAAAGGGGATGTCTCATTGTGTGGTGGAATTTTTTGTGTAAAACAAAAATTTAAAAATAGGAAAGAAAAAGCCATTTAGAAAATAAATTTAGACTAGCCAATATGTGTGTTGTATCTGCATGTTTCTGTGGTAGATATGTTTGTAGATGTGGAAGTATTAAATGTTATCTAGTTCTGGTCATAGCTGGTAATATGATGCCATATAAAATTGGCAATAAGTCGATTTGAATTACACGCAGCTATTCTACTGATAATATGGGCGTTAGTAGTTCGAGTGACTTTTATGGCCAATGACCACGAAATATATAACACTTTTTTACTTTGCTTTTCATTGTCGAATTATTTGAAATATTTATATATATTTTTTTAGCTATGGACTTTGTAAGTAAGAACATTAAAAGCATTTCAAAAATTATTTATAATTTCTTTCTTAATATATTTAATATATTGCATATTTCTTAGCCAAGAAATATATAGAAATATTTAGAAACTCCAAGAAAGTAGTAGTAGTAGAAAGTTACTTAATTAAGCTTATCTTAAAAAGTAATTTACTTTAAATAAGTAGTGAGCAATTCTTTTGAATGTCATGTAGACGGACTATTTTAAGATTGATTGAAAATCGTAAGAGCGGGATATATAATAAATTTAAGAAATTGATCGAATTCAAAATTTTATATCCAGAACTTATTACAGCTTAGAAAAGAACAAAATTTTGTGATACTTATCTTAGCAAAATGAACTGAAGTATTAGAAAAAATCCAAAAATGTTTTACAATTTTGTAAATTTAAACTTAAAATTACATCTTATCCAACCACTATGAAAATGATTGGTAATGTGCTTCCAAACATCTTCCACAATGACGTGAAACAGCAGGCGATATCCACATAATAATCCACAGCTAACATTATCCTTGGTTACATTAACTGCTCTTAAGAGACTAAACAGTGTAAAAAATTTTTTATTCCGGAACCAGATGGTATTAAAAAATTATGTCGAAGTATTGGCTACCCTGTTGAATCTCATATATAATAACTTAGAAAATAATAAATTTTGTGATACTTATCTTAGCAAAGTGAACTGAAATATTTGAAAAAATTCAAAAATGTTTTACAATTTTGTAAATTTAAACTTAAAATTACATCTTATCCAACCACTATGAAAATGATTGGTAATGTGTTTTCGAATATCTACCACAATGACGTTAAACAGCAGGCGATATCCACATAATAATCCACAGCTAACATTATCCTTGGTTACATTAACTGCTCTTAAGAGACTAAATAGTGTAAAAAGTTCTTTAATCCGGAACCAGATGGTATTGAAAAATTATGCCGAAGTATTGGCTACCCCGTTGAATCTCATATATAATAACAGTTTTAATTTTGGCTTCTTACAAAATTGTAAGAAGAACTCTTTTTTTATTCCGCACTATAAATCTGGCAGCCGTAATGGGATGCTACTAATTAAAGAGCAAATGGAAAACTGAATGCTACACCACAACTCTTTGAGAAAATAATAATTGATATTCTCTCACACGAAATGTCATCAATTCTATAACATCACCAGCTCAACATTGTTTTTGAAAAGGATGCTCTATACTTCCTGTGTAAACTCTGGATTCTGCAAAAAGTAAACAAACTGATACTATATATACAGACTTCAGTACAGCTTTTGATAAAGTCAGTCATGATCTACTGATAGCGAAGCTTGATTTGATTCTCCGGCAACTTCCTAAAATGGCAACCTAAAAATCGTTAGTAATGTATTATTTTCAATAATTCTTAATCGAAATATGTAGGTGTTGCAACCGGTGTCACTAAAGGGAGTCGCTTTGGACCAAGGATCATATATAAAAGAATATGTACAAACTGCCATTGGATCATGAAAGCAAGAGTACCAGTTCTGAGAATATAAAAAATTAATGATCATGCCATTGGATCATGAAAGCAAGAGTGGCAGATCTGAGAATATACAAAAATTGATGATCATGCACGTACGAAATAAAATTTACGATAAAATTTGTATAAAGAATTTAAAGATCCAAGCTTTTACTTTCGCAACACACACACAAACACATTGGTACGCAAAATATGTTCACATTGCTAAAAAGCAAGATCATTGAAAAAAAAACATATTCTTCACTTGACAAAACGCACATATGGTAATGAAGCAAGAACATAAAAACCCACTTAGCATATAATGAAATTATGACTCGGCTTTATGACTCGATCTTCAAATGAGATTGTTAAAGCAAGCTTTCAAATGCTGACTGGGTATGCACACTAGGGTGTCCCAAAAAAAAATTTGGTTTTCGATTTTCAAAGGTGCCCAAGCATTTTTTGAAAGCTTATAGGGTAAAGTATTTTTGTGATTTTTTTCAGATTTTTTGGAAAAGGTTTAGTCACTAAAGTCGAATTTTACCAAAAAATCGGGATTCCCGGACATTTTTTTAGTTTTACTCATCACTTGGCCAATAACCACGATTTTCTTTGTTACAAAGTCAATATTTTAAAAGAAGAATGTTCAAGCTTTACTTTTCTGTGTAGAAATCGTAAGTTTCGGTAGTTTCTTTGCTCATTTGGGTCCCCTTAATTACATTTTTTTCCCTAAATTTTGCATAAATTTTTAAAGTATGTATCAAAGTTAAAAAAAATAATGACGCAGTTTAAAATGTTTATAAAGGCTGAGTCATTTAAAAAATTATTGAATTTGCTTTTACCGTTCCAAAGTTTTACGCTTTGTACTCATTTTGTGAAATTAAAAATATTCTAACGTATTTTTGCCAGTTATGCATCGGATTTTTTTTTTAATTTTAGTTTTTAGTGGTTTTGTTGCAATGAGAGTCAATATGGTTGATTTTAAAATTGTTTGCAGCTCCCCCCAAACTCTAGGGAGCTTACTTCACATACCCAAAATAAATTAAAAAATTATTTTTTTTTGCTTTGTAATTATTTATTAGAGCTTTTGCGATGTAGTTCTATGCCCTGCAATAAATTCTGGCTTCGGATATTAAATCTTGAATTTGATAATACTGCTATTACTACTTGGTACGTGTAGATTTCGGACCATTAAACGCAAGTGCGGCTTTGCGGCAAATAATTCCAGTTCTGTCCAGACCTGCACAAAGCTGTTGCTTATTTGAGGAAGTAGCAAATTCATTTTGGAGTAGTTTCATTGCTGGCTCATATTCTGAATCATTACCATCTTCATCATCATCGCTATTAACATTGCAGCTATCTATGTTTGCAACAGATTCCAATTTTATTTTCCGGACCTGCTTTGAACTTGGAGATTTTGCGGAAGGTTGAACTATTGTGCTGAATACGCACCATAAGTTGTGCATGAAGTTTTTTTGTTTTTCAATTTGTCGTTTACTTTTCGAAGATTTATCCTTATGTAACGATAACCACTTTGAATGCAATTTTATTACATCGCGTGCAATGTGTGGAAACTTTTGATTCATTTCCCACAAATCCTTAAAATTGTTTGCTTTTTTTCTGGCGCTTTTTGACATCGTGTATTTATCGACCAAATGTAATTTGAAAAATCGCTACGGTATTTGCATTTTAGTTGGCGGTTCAGCAGGATCAAAGGCATCAATCATTTTGCCCACAAGCCACACACTTGTCCTCAACAAACCCATATCAATTTATTACGCTATTTTCACTATTTTAAAAATTACACACTTTATAACTTTTCACTATCACTTGAAAAATAACAATGACAAACAAATGTTAAAATACAAATTTATATATTAATTTTTTTAAAAATTTGCCTGATGTAGTAATAAAATTTTTGGAAAATTTACAATGATTTTCTTAAAATTATATAAAAAAAAAAAAACTACCTGTGTCATTAAGAATGCCTTCTTCAGT
This sequence comes from Cordilura impudica, assembly GCA_963682025.1. Taxonomy (NCBI): domain Eukaryota; kingdom Metazoa; phylum Arthropoda; class Insecta; order Diptera; family Scathophagidae; genus Cordilura; species Cordilura impudica. The sequence goes on from OY821517.1 coordinate 357,990,754, forward strand.
CTTAAAGTGGGAAATCCCAATAACATTTTAAGGAGCAAATTAGTTGAATAAAATTACCTGTTCCATTCCACTTTTTAATTATATGATTACTTGTATATACCTGAAGTTAAATTCTGTAATGATATAAATTAAACCGCATGTGGTTACTACACAATAAAACCTCTTTTTTTGTTTAGTGTACCAGTTAAACATGAATTGTTACCTAAAACCATATCAAAAAATTTATTGTTCACTTGTGTACCTTTCTAATTTTTTCCAGGAGGAACGCTAAAACAATTTTTTAACAACATTATCAAATCACCTCGTAAAAAGTTGATTCAGAGTCTATAAATGACAGAGAAATATTTAATATATGTCACCTTCTCCGAGAAGAGGGACTTAGTGTGTGAAAATTAAGTTTTGAGAAAAAAACGCATTTAAAGTTTATACACCCTTTTAGGTACCAGAATCCAACGTTTTTGACACAACCCGTTTTTTGACACACTAGGTCCCTTTTCTCGGAGAAGGTCACATATATAGATTTATAAATATTCGCGCGATTTTTTATAAATCTTACAAAAACTTTTTGCATACAGAAAATATTTTTACTTTTCTTTTTTTTAACGAAAGAACTACTTCACGCAAAGCATGCCTGCACAATATTTTTCCGATGCATAACTGACAAAAACACCTCAGAATATTTGTAATTTCACAAAATGGGTACAAAGCGTAAAAAGGGTATAACTTTGAAACGGTAAAAGCAAATTCAATAATTTTTTTTAAATGACTCAGCCTTTATCCACATTTTAAACTGCGTCATTAGTTTTTTTAACTTTGATAGAAATTTTAAAAGGTACAAAGCATTACTTTCAAAACTTATGCAAAATTTACGAAAAAAAAGTCATTAAGGGGACCCAAATGAGCAAAAAAATTACTGAAACTTACGATTTCTACACAGAAAAGTAAAGCTTGATCATTCATCTTTTAAAATATTGACTTTGTAACAAAGAAAATCGTGGTTACGGGCCAACTAATAAGTAAAAATCAAGAAATGTCCAGGAATCCCGATTTTTGGGTAAAATTTGACTTTAGCGACCTCTAAACCTCATCCGAAAAATCTGAAAAAAATCACAAAAATACTTTAACCTATAAGCTTTTATTTTTTTTTTTTTTTGGGACACCCTAGTGCACACATTGGCACAATAAGAACCAACAAACACACACATATAGTTAAGATATGAAAACAAAACAAATTCTAAAAGCGAAAAAGTTGAAGCAAGGAACTTTTGAAACCGATATCTTCCGATGACATTGGCAGCAAGGTCAGTCTGATTAGATAGTATTTTAGACACAATTTTTCAGCAAGATCGGTTCAAAACTCTCTGAGTTAGAGGGGGTAAAAATTTGACATTTTGATGAAGCAGGTGTTTTTTCTCATCCATGTAACTTTTTACCTATTGTTATTGGCAAAATTTGTCCCAAATAGTTTAGATAGCAATTTCTTCAGTCTATCGGGAAAAAAATTAAGAAACATAAACATATTTTTTGACTTTTTTTTTGCAAAACCAAAAATTTTTTTGACTTTTTTTTCAAAAAGGAATTTATTTTTTCTGAAAAGAAAGCTAAACGGAAGTGATATTGTTGCAAAAATGAAAGTGGTAAATAATACAGCACAACGCGGTGTTAAATTGATTAAAGAGTATAATAACATATTAACAAAGAACGAACAATAAAAGCACTGCTTATTGCAAGTCGTAAGTGATTACAGAAAACAATTTGAATCGCACGCTAAATAATCCTTAAATACACCAAACTAGAATTAATTTTATATTTCATATTCTGTTGAATAAATTGTCTTTTATTAGCTTTGGGTCATTTGTGGGTCTTCTTATTTTATTTATAAAAATATAGATAGTTTTTATACATAAAATAATTTTATACTAAAATTGGATATAAGTTGTTTTAATTTATATTCGCGAGCACTAAGCAGATAATTGCAGCAAATATATATCTCATAATAGATTATTTTGATCCCAGGAGCACGGAAGGGTTAAATAAATAAAAATTAACCGAATCAATTTCCTTAAATTCTAAATAGTGGTTTCATCGAGTTTAATAGAAAAACTCGTTTTCGGTAATTTTTGTTTAAAAATATCTTAAAATCCAAATCTGGCCTTGGCAAATAGTGGGTTATCGTTCTCGGATTTATTCCAAATTTTAGGAACGCTTCTAAAAATTCAACAGCACTTAAAAAATATTTGATTTTTTTTTAAGAAATTGTCTTTTATTAGTTTGGGGTCATATGTGACCCCAATTTCAAAAGGGTTAATAGGGTCAATTTATTTTTTTCCGAAACCTTAGGCCATTAAGATAAAATATAACATTTAAAAGTAGGAAAGTGAAGAAATTTTGATTCAAAGTATTTAGAAAGAGTACATTTACAGAATATTTTACAAAAATCCCACTTTTCTCGAAATCCGCAAAAATAAACTCATTGTCAAAAAAATTCTAGCACACGGATTTACTTAAAAATTTACACAGTTAATCTATGACATCTAGTTAATAAAACCTTCAAGCGACAGATCCATTTTTTTAAAATTTGTTTAAGAAAATTTTTTAAAACTTGAAAAAAGAGACTTTTAATAAATTAGTCGAGCTCGAAAAAGAAAACTACCAATGCAACCACCCATGTAGACATAAGTTGTTGTTGCTTGAAAAATTGATTTTTTTGTTCGTCAACAAAAAGTTAACGGGACTTAGGATGAGAATATAACAACGTACAGAAATAAGTGGTTATAAACTGAAAAATAATCTAAAATTATTATGCATTTTTTTTTCATTAATAACAACGTATGTCGCTATGTGTCGTTTTCTGAGAAAATAATTTGTTAGCGATCACTCGTAGATTGACATACGTCGATAGTGCTGCAAATTAATTTAATAAACTCAGAAATGGTCAATATTTTTTTTTTAAATTTAACACATGTAAAGAGCGTTAAAAATTAATATATTTGGCATCGTTAACTCAAAACTGACAAAATTGACATACGCGGTTATTCCAGAAAACCACAGAATTATGGGTGTGTTTGTTGTCATTATCCGTTAATTTTTCTATCTAGCCCCGTATAAAAATACAGCCGATATTAACTTTTTTACAGTGATACTTAACAGACTTATAACAACTAGTTGGATATCTGGATATAGAATATTGTATAGGCGGTCTATACCGACTATAATTGTTTTACTTGCTCTTGTATGGAAAATAGCTTTAATCCTACACAAAATATTCATCATCAACACTCCAAGACTAAAAATCAAAGCAATATTGATGATAATATCGATCAATAATAGAACAGAAGCAATCACAATAGCAAACAACATTAACAAAGACATGAGAGAAAAGAAAACTAAGGTTATAACAGCCACTAGTAAAAGCTAACAAATTAAGTTGAAGCTGGCAAAATTATTTGCAAAACTATTTTATTGTATTGCATCTGTTTCACACTCTGATGAAATACTAAGAAGTACTTCGTACACAATTTACAATATTTATCTTTAATTTTGATAAAAATATCAAATATAGAAGTACAACAGGATGCAATACAGAACAATAAAATAACTGAAACAAATAAAAAGAATAGCTGAGATAACTAAACGCAGAAATCTAAATAAGTTTTTCTTATTAACAGCAGTTTCTTGAGTTTAAAAGATTTGATGGAAAAGCACAAAAAAAAGGTTACACATTGTTACACAAATAAACTGAACAATATTCAAATATAAACAGCTATAAAGTTATTTTCTTATCGATAAAACTAAATTGAAGAACATAAATATCAGCTATAAAATACATTTTAGCTGCTAAAATTTCTCTGGCTCTGGTAACAATTTACCATTAAAATTGTGATTAAAAATCAATTCTGGCACAACAAATTAATAACGAATTAATGTAGTTTTAGTTATGTTAAAATTAAATCAACTTCAATAAAAGTAAGTTGGCCGTTTTAATTTTTTTTTTTTTTTTTCATTCAATTTAACTACAATTGTAGTTAATTTCATATTATGAAGGCAGCTATAATTCAAAGTTATTTGGCATAGAAGAAAAGCACGATTATAAATCAATATTGTTTCCATAAATTTTGCGTTATTACAAATAAAAAAAACCTCCCTTAAACAAATATTTCAACAAAAATATAATTTAATGCCTCAGTAGCCAAATCGATAAATTCTACATCAGATTTAAGAAAATTTTATTGTCCAAACGCTTGATTGAAAGCTAACGGTCTGTTTATATTAAAAACAATGTTCTGCAATAATAATGAGGTGGTAATGGTATTATTCATTATTATTAAAGAAATATGTTTCGAACATAAACAGTTACCTGTCAATCAAGCGTTTTGACATTAAAATTTTCTTAAATCTTGACAAATGAGGCATATCATTAAGGGCAAAGTTTAAAATGTAATATAATGTAAAATGTTAATATTTAATATTCGAAATCTGGGGGAAAAAAAAGTTTGATTATATTTGGATCAACATACATTTGTGAACAAACATTCTCTATAATTGAAGAATATTAAAGTCCATCGCGATGAACAGATGAATATTTGTATGCAATACTAAGAATTTCAACTGGTAATTTTGATCCAGATATTGACAAATTAAGCAAATTAAGCAAACAACTACATTTATTACATTTAATAAAAATTTTCTAATCAAATTTGAATTTTTGTTACTAAAAATTTAAGTTAACTTTATTTCAGCTTTTCAGAAAAATATTTATTGGCCCCCGAGTAATTTTGTAATTAGGCACGTCAGCTGAAAAGTTTGGCCACGGCTGTTCTATACCGTACTACGATAATTAAATATTCCGTGATGAATAGGTTTTATATCCAAACAATTTACAAAAATAAACACAAAAAGATTTGTGCTTTTATATAAAACAAGTAAGAGTGTTAAATTCGGCTGGGCCGAATCTTTGCTACCCTCCACATTTTTCATTTTCAATTTCCTTTTTTTATCATTATCCATTTTCCATTTTTCACTTTTCAATTTTCAGCTTTCGTTTTTCATTTTTAGTTTTTCATTTTTAATTTCTCATTTTCCATTTTTCTTTTTCATTTTTCATTTTTCAATTTTCAATTTTCATTTTTCATTTTTCAATTTTCATTTTTCATTTTCCATTTTTCGTTTTTCATTTTCCACATTTCATTTTTATATTTTCATTTTTCATTTTTCATTTTTCATTTTTCATTTTTCATTTTTCATTTTTCATTTTTCATTTTTCATTTTTCATTTTTCATTTTTCATTTTCCATATTCCACTTTCCATTTTTAATTTTTAATTTTTCATTTTCCATTTGCCATTTTAATTTAAATTTTAATTTTAATTTTAATTTTAATTTTAATTTTAAATTTTTCATTTTCCATTTTTATTTTTTCATTTCCCATTTTCCATTCTTCATTTTCCAGATTTCACCTTGCTTTTTCTATTTTTCATTTTCCATTTTCCATTTGTCATTTTTCATTTTCCATTTTCCATTTTTCAATTTTAATTTTTCATTTCTGATTTTCCATTTTCCATTTTTAATTTTCTTTTTCCGTTTTCCGTTTTCCGTTTTTATACCCTATACCACTATGTGGTTTGGGTATAATGGCTTTGTGCTGCTGTTTGTAAGTACCAAAAATAATTGACCTAGACCCATCTTTTATTATACCGCTCGAATCAGAATCACTATCTGATTTGATTTAACGATGTCCGTCCGTGTGTCCGTCCGTCCGTCTGTGTGTCCATGTAAACTTTTTAATCAAACTGCAGGTCGCAAATATCAGTATGTGTTGACGAAATTTGGTACATAAGCTTTTATCGGTCATATGATGAACGCTGTAGAAATTGGTGGGAATCGGTCCATGTTCAGACCTAGCCCCCATACATTGGAATGATCCAAATTGTCCAATAGATCTTACTCAAATTGGGTTTGTATGCATTTATTACATCCATTAATGAGTAGTCCAAAAATAATACCTATGGGACAACTCTTAGTCATAGGCCCCATATAGAGCTGCTTCCCCCTCTTCACTTAAATCTATCAAAAAACAAAAATATTGCACTGATTCCTCTCAAATTTTATTTGTATATATATTTGCAAAATACAGGAGACTTTACCAAACATGGTCAGGATCGGTCCATTTTTGGGCCTAGTCCCCATATAGATATAGCATCCGATATGAACTTTTTCATATCAGCAGCCAAAAAAATTAATAAAAATCCCACTCAAATTTGGTTTTTGCTTATTTTCTATGTCCAGTTAGTTGGGCCCATGAGATAGCGTCTCTAAACGCATGGTATAGGGTATCATATAGTCGGTCTAGACCGACTATAATTTTCTTACTTGTTAATTTTTCATTTTCCATTTTTCAATTTTAGTTTTTCATTTTCCATTTTTCATTTTTTATTTTTCATTTTCCCTATTCCATTTTTCATTTTCCATTTTCCATTTTTCATTTTTCATTTTTCATTTTTTATTTTTCATTTTCCATTTCGAATATTGCATTTTTAAAATTTAATTTTTCATTTTTCATGGTCCATTTCCCATTTCTCATTTTCCACTTTTAATTTTTAATTTTCCATTTTCCTTTTTTAATTTTTCATTTTCCATTTTCCATTTTCGTTTTCGACTTTTCATTTTCCATTTTTCATTTTCATTTTCATTTTCATTTTTCATTTTTTATTTTTCATTTTTCATTTTTCATTTTTCATTTTTCATTTTTCATTTTTCATTTTTCATTTTTCATTTTTCATTTTTCATTTTTCATTTTTCATTTTTCATTTTTCATTTTTCATTTTTCATTTTTCATTTTTCATTTTTCATTTTTCATTTTTCATTTTTCATTTTTCATTTTTCATTTTTCATTTTTCATTTTTCATTTTTCATTTTTCATTTTTCATTTTTCATTTTTCATTTTTCATTTTTCATTTTTCATTTTTCATTTTTCATTTTCCATTTTTCATTTTCCATTTCCATTTTCAATTTTTCATTTTTCATTTTCCATCTTAATTTTGATTTTTCAATTTTCAATTTTGATTTTTTATTTTCCATTTTCCATTTTACATTTTCCATTTTTCTTTTTTATATTTATTAATTTTTAATTTTTAATATTTAATTTTAATGATAAAGAAATATGTGGTAAAACTTGTTTAGGCCAATGTGACACGTGTAGTATTAATATACACACATTTGTAATGACTTCACCAATACGAAGAATTACAACATATACAACATATCTTGAGAAAAACAACAAATACTCTGAAAAATTTTATTTTTTCAACAGTTTTTCAAAGTTTTTTTCATAGCTCATGAACCCTTTGGCCGATTTTGACGATTTTAAATAGCAATTCCTTTGGGAAGTTAATAAACGATTTTATACAAAAACGTACGGTCTAGCTTAGATTGACATCGTGGTCGTGATTTCCACAGACAGACGAACAGACGGACAGACGGTCATCGGTAAATCAACTTCCCTTGTTATAAGGATCAAGAAAACATACTTCTTTGGGGCTCAGGAATTTATTTCGATGTCTTACAAACGGAATGACAAACCTATATATACCCTCTGCCACTGAGGTGTGGAGGGTATAAAAAGCAAAGATATTTATGTTTTCTCTATGCATGATGGCGGTGTATTACACTAGATATCAAAGAATTGTATACTTCCGAACACAAAAGAAAATGTTTTCGTTTACAGGCTCCAAAAACCATTTCTTTCAATTCCGCCTTCAAAAATATTAAATCTTACACAAAGTGACCTGAAAAGGTAAAAAAAGAAAACGTTAAATTACTATAGTGCACTCGTGTGGCAATAAAGTTAACTACAATGGGTAATCTTTAACGCTCGTATTATCAATTATGAAACCCTCAAACCGCATGAAATTAAAACTCCTCAAAAAAATATGAAAATTTTAACTAAAATCATACCAGTCAGAAAATGATAGTTTTTTGATAAATCTTAAAATGAACCCTTAAAACAGGGCTAATAAAATTTAAACAAATTATGTGTAAATTTCAACATGACCTGAAAATTATATTATTATAAATAAAGAATAGAACCAAAATCGTTCTAGAATACATTTTTTCTGTAATTACTGATTTTAAATGACTTCAAATTTGTTTTTATTTTTATAGCTTTAGCTATTTAACCTTAAGGAATTATAAGACAACTTTATACAATTATACAATACACATTTCTAAGATATTAAAAACACTTGTGGTTTGGGTTTTTTACTAAACAATCATCCAAAGCATGATTCATCCAATCTCCAAGATCATGACTCTGAATTTATTGCACAGTTATATTAATTCATCAAAATGTTTTAATGAATTTTATGTTTAAATTATAAATTTACTGTGCAAACAAACATAACAAACATATGTGATGTCAAAATAAAATTTTAACGAGCATGTCTTGTCATTGTTAGCAGACACATACAGTTAAGGACTTAAGTCTACACACACGCCATTATTTTATGAATGTGAAGAAATGGTAACGTTAATGAAAAATTATTTTTATATCAATTATTAGGTTGTTTGTAAGTAAATGTACAAAAAATAACCATGGAAATTATAAGCCCTGAACTTAATTATAAGTGGGACTAAAATCTTCATCCATAAATTCTAAGAAAATACAAAACAAGACTAGCGGAATCCCGGTTTATAACTGAAATTATATTTTGCCTATCATTACATGTATTTTAGTTTCAAATATTGAATTTAAATATTGATAATTTATTGAGCATTTTCCATAATCTCCAAGAAACAACTATTTCGGTAAGGAATTTTATAATAAAATGCCGAAAAAAACAAAAAAGTTATGAAGAAATTGCTAGAATGGTAGAACTAAGTCGTTCTACAGTATATTATTAGAAACTACAAATATAAAAAAGGAACTGCTGAAAATCCGCCTTGATCTGGCCGACCAAAGAAGCTGTCTCGACGCAATGTTAGTAGTATTCTTAATCCTCCGACTAGTGAGTATCCCATTGGCCTTAAAATAGTGCAAAGCTCCGCAGGGACTTAAAACATATTGTATGGTATTTTACTTGATGAGGTGTGTTTTAATGGTTTCGATTAATAATTTTAGATTACATAAAGAATTACAAGGCAAAAGAAATATATATTTTTGATGTCTAAACATCTATTCGCACAGGGGGGTAAATTTTTATTTCACAATACAATCACACAAACAGCGTAACATGTGAGCCGTAAGACAAAATCGGTGTGACTTATGACTTGTGATTTATTGGTGAAAAAATTATGATAGACAATATCCTGTTTGAAAATGAAAAAGGAAAAATAAAAAATGAAAATTAAAAAATAAAAAAAATGAAAAATCAAAATGAAATATGAATAATAAAAAATGAAAAATGAAAAATGGAAAAATAAAAAATGCAAAATAAAAATGGAAAATAAAAAATAAAAAATGAGAAATAAAAGATGAAAAACGAAAAATGAGTACTGAAAAATAAAAAATTAAAAATGAAAAAAAAAATTTTAATGAAAAATAAAAAATTAAAAATAAAAAAAAATAAAAATAAAAATAAAAAATGAAAAATAAAAAATGAAAAAAGAAAAATAAAAAACGAAAAATTAGAAATAAAAATTAAAAATAAAAAATGAGAAATCAAAATATAAAATGTATAATAAAAAATTGAAAATGAAAAATAAATAAAAAATAAAAAATGAAAAATAAGAAAAGAAAAACGAAAAATTAGAAAAATGAAAAAAAAAAGAATGAAAAATACAAAATGGAAAATGAAAAATGAAAAATGAAAAATAAAAAAATTAAAATAAAAAATTTAAAATAAAAAATGAAAATAAAAAATGAAAAATTAGAAATCAAAATAAAAAATTAAAAATAAAAATAAAAAATGAGAAATCAAATTGAAAAATGAATAATAAAAAATGAAAAATGAGAACTAAAAAATTAAAAATAAAAAATGAAAAAGGAAAACCAAAAATGAGAACTGAAAAATTAAAAATTAAAAATTAAAAATGAAAAATAAACAAGTAAGCAAATTATAGTCGGCCTAGACCGACTATACGATGCCCTATACCATGTGTTTAGATACCCTATCTCTTAGATCCAACTAACTGGATATAGAAAATAAGCATAAACCAAATGTGAGTGTCATTTTTATTAATTTTTTTGGCTGCAGATATGAAAAAGTTCATTGGTCCAAAAATGGACCAATCCTGACCATGGTTGGTAAAGTCTCTTGTATTTCGCAAAAATATATACAAACAAAATTTGAGATGAATCAGTGCAATATTTTTGTTTTTTTATAGATTTAAGTGAAGATCGGGAAGCAGCTCTATACGGGGCCTACGACTAAGAGTTGTCCCATAGGGATCGTTTTTAGACTACTCATTAATGGATGTAATAAACACATGCATAGCCAATTTGACTAAGATCTATACGACAATTTGGATCTTATGGCAATTTATGTCGATTTCATAGGGGTCATTTGTATGGGGGCTAGGTCTGAACATGGACCGATTCTCTCCAATTTCAACAGCGTTCATCCCATGATCGACGAAAGCTTATGCACCAAATTTCGTCAAAACATATTGGTATTTGCGACCTGCAGTTTCATTACAAACCTTACATGGACACACAGACGGACGGACGGACGGACGGACATCGTTAAATCGACTCAGAAAGTGATTCTGATTCAATCGGTATAATAAGAGATGGGTCTAGGTCAAATATTTTTGGTAGTTACCAACAGCAGCACAAAGTCATTATACCCAAACCACATAGTGGTATAGGGTATAAAAATGAAAAATACAAAATAAAAATTAAAAATAAAAAATTTGAAATTAAAAATAATAATGAAAAATAATAAATGAAAAATTAGACATGAAAAATAAAATAATTAAAAATGAGAAATAAAAATGAAAAATAAAAAATGACAAATGACAAATAAAAAATGAAAGATGAAAAATAAAAAAGGAGAAATAAAAAATGAAATTAAAAATAATATGAACGTCAACGTTAATAAAACAATATTTCATATCTGAGTTGCTACTGGTATAGAAACTAAAAAAAATTATGGCTTTAGTAAATTTGTTAAAGTGGAAAAAATGTTCATCACATTTCATGACCTAGAGTATTTTGGCACAAAAGTGGTCTGGGGCATTTGTTATTTCTTAGCGAGTTTTTATTCCATTTTGAAGTTATATAGCTTTTTGAAAATATAATTTAGTACTTATATCGGTTTATATAAAAACTTGTCGCAAAATTAAACTATAGAACAAAATTTTCGTAAAATCTGAAAAATAGTCATATTTTCCCCATATAAACACACTTAATATTTTCAGTGGCGCTGAGGCACCTCTAAATTTTATTTGATTGACCCAAAACTATGTATTTCTCATTTTTTTTTTTTGCTATTCGCATATAACTAGGGGGTGAGACCGCGGGTTTGAACACTTTTTTTTTATTAAGGGCCAACTTAGTGCTCATATGTTTCGATGAAGAACAAAGCGGTACTTTTGCTGAATACAATGCACTCCACTTGCGATGTAGACACAACTGAAAAAAAAGAAGCCCATGGTTATTCTGGTTAACAATGCTAATCAATCCGGCGAGGATACAATGGATCAGATGCTTGGCACATATTTTTGCAAACGATCAACAAACCGTTGGTCAATTGCAATGTTCTACCATATGGTATATATTGCTGCATTCAGTGCGTTTATTACAAATAATGTAATTTATGTATGGAAGCATTCAATGTAAAAGAAAATAAAATAATTTTAAAACACACAAAACCGGAAAACTAAACATTTTTTGTCCTTGTAGGTAGTAGTAAGACCGACAGCAGGTCTGCGCCTCGATCATCTTGGCCGTGATGCCAGTTATGTTATGTGGAGTACGGACGCCGTCGTAAAACCAAAGGAACAATGCATGTTGTGCTGCATCATTCCAATACCTGCACACTCGAACTGGAAAATCGGCAAGAATCATCACAACAGTGATATATTTCATTTTCTCAGGTATTTTAATATGAAATAAAACCGAGGTTGTATAAAAAAAAATCATGTGAGTCCAATCATAGGGGAGATGTGTAAACATCTAGTAATTAATGATTTTTTTATGGCACTTTTTAAAAATCAAACAGAAAGCGTCATCTATGTGTCACTTATAGCAATCAACTGTAGGGGCTCTGTAATATAAAAATATTTATTATTATTTATTATTTCAACTGGTTACTTTTTAATGTTTCCTTTTTTATTTGTAATTTTTCGTTTTTAATTTTTTATTTTTAATTTTTTATTTTAAATTTTTTATTATTCGTTTTTCGTTTTGCATTTTTCATTTTTTATCTTTTATTTTTCATTTTTCATTTTTTATTTTTAATTTTTTATTTTATATTTTTCATTTTATATTTTACATTTTTTATTTTTCTCTTTTCATTTTTTATTTTTCATATCTTATTTTTTATTTTTAATATTTTATTTTTCACGTTGCTTACACTGCGAAATGAGACAAAAAATGGAAAATTTTGTTGATAAAATTTTGAAAACTCCTCTTTCAAATTTTAAAAAAATTTTCTTAAATTTTCTAAAAATGAACCCGGCACTTTAAAGTTTTAATAAATATATATTAGAGATTAACTGTATGAATTTTTAAGTAAATTCCTCTGCCAGAATTTTTTACAAAGAATTTTTCTTCGCGAGATTTCGAGAAAAATGAGTTTATTGTGAAATATTCCAAGAAATGATCAAAAATTTAGTATGCTTTATATAATAATTTAAAAGTTTCTAAATATTTTCACCTACCGACTAAGGTTATGAAGATAGATATCTTAACACACCCTCCATGCCACTTAAGTTCTGAATCAATTTATTTAGCACTAACAAAGTACAAGAAAGAAGATACTCCTGTATCCCAATATCGTGTACTTTTTTTTATAAAACTAACAGCGAATACCAGGACAGAACGGTTATACACACAGACAGCTCGAAGTGTAAACGGACTGTATCATATGCGGTCACATTTGTAGACTGAGTAATCAGAACCTCAATTCTCCCTGACTTTATTTCAGTTTTTTCTGCTGAAATAATAGCATTACATAAGGCGATTGAATTCTACCAGGAGACGGGAAAATTTTCTATATGCACCGATTCTCTTTCAGCAATTCACGCCATTTTAAATATCTACAACAATTATTTTTATGCAAAATTTCCATAAAATCGCTATAATATGGATTCCAGGGCACTTTCTAATAGAAGGCAATGAGTTTGCGGACTACGCTGCAAATCACCATTAATTAAAACATCTAATTTCAATTTCTCTAACATCAGTAAAGAAATCGAAGAACAAACCTATGATCTGAATGGTAATACATGGAATTGTACAAGTAGTTGATATAAATCAATCAACATGACAAAAAGTAATATCTACACGTGGTTAAAGTTTTCAATTCATTCAATCGTATTGATCTTCTAAAAATTATAAGACTCAGATTAGGACATACCATATTAACCCATAGTCACATTATAGCAGGAACAAAACCCTCCAATCTGCACATGTGGAAGTACACTTTAATTTTTTTGCAAACGGCCCTAAGCATATATAGTACTATATGATTGCTCGAAATTCTAATGACAAAGAAATCAAATATTTGCAGAAGTCAATCCCATTACCTTATTATCCCAACCCTCATCCCATTCCATTAAACAATCAATTACATTTCTAAAAAGTATCAAAATATTTAAATCCGTTTAAAATATTTTAAAAATAAAAATCAAAATCGAGCTTACTGGTCGTTTTTTTCCAAATCATATAAAATTATATTTTCTCTTCATTTTCATTGTGGAAATTATGAAACTCTAAATTGTGTACATATATGTTGCGCTTATATTAAGCTACCGAAACAGAAAGTTTTAGATAAGAAAGTTCCTTCTGTAGATCAAATGTGAATCCGTAATATTCACTCGCGTTTTCATTTACTTTTTGTGTCATCTGTTAACTTTTTGTGTTAGCCGAACAGGCTAGAAACTGTTCGGCACTGTTAAGATGTGAATCATGAATTTCCATAAGACGCAACTTCGCGTCTTCATTACTGCATGCTTCAATTTTTAGTTTTAGCGAATCACACTTTCGGCACGTGTCTACGAGGAGTATTAAAATTTAAGTTGAACTCCGTATTGAATATTTTCCTGTAAGTCCACTCCTTCACACGTGGTGTATAATTTGCATCACATTTTCACATACAGCTTATACATTTTTCGAATATATAAGTCTTGACTAGATATTTTCGACCTGAAGTATGGTGTGATCTCGTGTAATGACTCTCACATGCTGGAAAAGTCAGAATATGTTCTCGTACAACTTTAATATTATCTTCGTCTGTTTTTCTAGATGAAATTTAAAATCAAAAATGAAAATAAAAAATGAAAAATTAGAAATAAAAATGAAAAATAAAAAATTATAAATTAAAAATAAAAATAAAAAATGAGAAATCAAATTGAAAAATGAATAATAAAAAATGAAAAATGAGAAATAAAAAATTAAAAATAAAAAAGGAAAACCAAAAATGAGAAATGAAAATTTGAAAATTAAAAATTAACCCTCCGACGAGCGGTAACTTTTTAGTCGTTCGTTGAGCGGTAAGGTCCCTACGGACCTTGTATGAAAATGCATTGAATTTAGTTTTAATTATTATATTTTTTATTAATTTTGATTACAATGTACTATATCTAGTTAAAATATGATTTTTATAAAAATATAAGGAAAAAATTCGAACTTCTAAAATGCAAACTGCATATATAAACAAACCGAATTCAAGCAAGTCTTATGAAAAATAAATATTAGTGACTAATACTAGATATTATTATCGCAATCCTGACATTTTTTTAATATTGTAGAATGCTCAGTACACACAGGATGTTGGCAACATACGCATACAAATGGGGTTTTACGTTGCTTATTGTGCTCCGTTCGACATATTCTGCAAGTGAAACGATTTACACGGGGTGCCATTGCTGGTGTTGCACTACTACTTCTTGATGTTACCTGAAATGTTATAGAAATATTACAACAAATTACTAAATATATTATTGAAATTTTTTCAATTAACGTACCTTAATGCCCAGTGATTCCATAGCTGAACGTATATTTGGAAAACGAGTTACTCTCGGATTCTTTGCTCGTTCTTTAATGTTACCCATAACTAACTCCTTACATAGTTGCTTCAGAAAAGAACGGCGTTTGTCAGATTTCTTGGAGTTATTTAGTTTGTCATAAATAATAAACGATGCCAGTGCAGCTATGTCCAAAATGTTGTAGAACATTGCTAATGGCCACCGTTTAGTAGCACGCTTGCATGTATATGTTCCCAACATTTGATCCATTGTATCAACTCCACATTTATTTGAGTTGTAACTTAAAATAGTTTCTGGCTTTTTTTTCGTATTATTTACATCCACTGTGCTCGTGTAGTGTACAGTAGATAACAACAAGACCGCCTTATTTTTTTTAGGAACATAAGAACACAATGAAACATTTCCCTGGTTATATCCAAACAACGTTGAATATATTTCACGGGACTTGTGTTTTTTAAATTCGTTGGGTACAAATGTTTTATTGCTGCGGACTGTGCCAACATATCCTAATCCTTTTGTCGTGAGGTTCCTTGCCAAATTCAACGAAGTGAAAAAATTATCTGCATAAATTGTTCTACCGCTTCGTTCAAATTTCGTAACTAAATTTTGCACAACGCGTTCTCCTTGATTGATTTGTCTTTCTTCATCTGGAAGCTTGCCTGTATAGATTACTCCTTTTAGAGGGAAATATGTTTTTGCATCACACAGCCACCACACCTTAATACCATATTTTGCAGGTTTAGATGGTATATATTGAGTAAATCGGGTTCGTCCACGATAGGGAAATAGTTGTTCGTCAACAGTCATATTTTCATGCGGAGTGTACGAAGTTTCTAAGTTGGCCATGACCATCGTCCACACATTATCTATAGCAGCCGACTTACTTTTCTGAAGCCTTTCTTCCCGAGAATTGCTATTGTCAAATCTAATGGTCTCATTTATATTTTTGAACCTGTTGTATGACATTGCTGCTTTATATAAAGGCAAATGTTCATCATTCCACAACTCTTTTGTTGGCTCAGAATTCGAACGATAGCATCCTGCATAAAGCAAGATCCCAATATAAGCGTGTAACTCCTTTTGGGTTAGTAATTCCCATCTTTTTTGTGTTGCATTTGGGTTTTTTTGATTCCATGCTGCAGCATTTTCATTTCCTTTCCTATTGGTTTCTCGAATTATAAGATAAGAAATCTCCTCGCTAATTATTTTGGTAAATATCGAAAGAGGTTGCATAGTGAATGCTGGTGATGGACCCGGACGACGTTGCGTAAAATTAACAACATTATGTTGTCTAATACGGCCGATTTCCGGGGGGTTCATATGCCACTTATCGCCACTTTTTGAAATAAAGTGTATACCTTCGTCACTTGTTAAGGCATATTGCTGATAATCGCCATTATCGTCGTCATCTGAACAATATTCTTCAGCTTCTTCAATATCGATGTCGAACTCAGCATCAGATGCTTCATCTGGCACATACTCCTCATCAGAATTTTCATCATAAAATGGCTCTTCCCCTTCTTCAAGTTCAAGGAAGATTGCTAAATTGTTATTAGCATTTTCTTGATCACTTACACTTAGATTTTGGAATGCTGATCGACGATTTAGAGTATTTTTTACGCGCTCCCAACTCATTTTTTATTTTGTTTGTAAAACACGTCCATGCGTAGGGAAAATCACGACGAAACTGATTTATTCTATACTAAATTGTAAAAATCAGATTTGTTTCATAGCCTACTCTTTTTATTTTTTCATATGTATATTTCAAATATTTGAAAATATTTGTAGTTAAATGAAAAAAAAACCAAATTTATTTTAGCGCCTGCTTTGTTTTTTTTTTTATATAAATTTCAAATATTTGAAATTCAAATTTTAGCACAACTTTCAACTTTATGTATGAATTTCATACAAAGTCCACGGGGACCTTACCGCTTAACGGCGTACTAAAAGTCTTCTAAATTAAAAAAAAAATACTTTTAAAACTACAAATCAATCGGAATAGGTACTAAAGTATTCTTAACACTCCAATAATAGAAGTCAAGAAATTTAAGGTCAATCCTACCAGTACTTTTAAAATGGCAGTTGCTTTAAAATGTAGAAAGTCCACACGGACCTTACCGCGCGTCGGAGGGTTAAAAATGAAAAATAAACAAGTAAGAAAATTATAGTCGGTCTAGACCGACTATACGATACCCTATACCATGCATTTAGAGACCCTATCTATTCGGCCCAACAAACTGGATATAGAAAATAAGCATAAACCAAATTTGAGTGTCATTTTTATTAATTTTTTTGGCTGCAGATATGAAAAAGTTCATATCGGATGCTTTATTTATATGGGCACTAGGCCTAAAAATGGACCAATCCTGACCATGGTTGGTAAAGTCTCTTGTATCTCGCAAAAATATATACAAACAAAATTTCAGATGAATCAGTGCAATATTTTTGTTTTTTTTTATAGATTTAAGTGAAGTTCCGGAAGCAGCTCTATATGGGGCCTATGACTAAGAGTTGTCCCATAGGGATCGTTTTTGGACTACTCATTAACGGATGTAATAAACACATGCATAGCCAATTTGACTAAGATCTATACGACAATTTGGATCTTATGGCAATTTATGTCGATTTCATAGGGGTTATTTGTATGGGGGCTAGGTCTGAACATGGGCCGATTCTCACCAATTTCAATAGCGTTCATCCCATGGCAGAGAAAAGCATATGTGCCAAATTTCATCAAAACATATTCATAGTTGCGACCTGCAGTTTGATTACAAGGTTTACATGGACACACAGACGGACGGACGGACGGACGGACGGACATTGTTAAATCAACTCAGAAAGTGATTCTGATTCGATCGGTATAATTAAAAATGGGTCTAGGTCAAATATTTTTGGTTGTTACAAACAGCAGCACAAAGCCATTATACCCAAAAAACATAGTGGTATAGGGTATAAAAATGAAAAATGCAAAACGAAAAAACGAATAATAAAAAATTTAAAATAAAAAATTAAAAATAAAAAATTTAAAACGAAAAATTACAAATAAAAAAGGAAACATTAAAAATTAACCAGTTGAAATAATAAATAATAATAAATATTTTTATATTACAGAGCCCCTACAGTTGATTGCTATAAGTGACACATAGATGACGCTTTCTGTTTGATTTTAAAAAAGTGCCAGCCATTTTGCCACGACCATCCGTTCCAGGTATTTTAGCATTTAAGACACGGCTCAATCTTCCATTAGATATTTTGAAAGTATCCAAAAAAAAAACGTTTTGCAAACAGAAACTTCTGAATTCCATACATTTAGATGAAACTTAAAACTACATTTTCTCATATATCCTTCGTAATTTCTGGGTCGTCTTTGTTTTATTGACTGTTTGGTCGAACCAAATTCATACGGAAACAAATTCTGTTTTTCGAAATTTGATAATTTCCAAAAAGATTCAAAAATACCTTTCCTGTCTTCATATCCTTATCCATTTATACATTTTTTGGAACAAAGGACATCTTTATTTTTGAAAACTTTACCACTCACATGCTTAGACTCTTTTGTTTCATATTCTTCTCCACTACTTCTTTTAATTTTTCTTATATTTTGTGCATAATTATATTGATTTCGTGTCCTCTTCCTTGATTTCACGTTGCTTTCTTCCATTTGTAAGGGTTCCGAATTCACTTTTAAAGTATGAACTGATTAATTGGAAGACGATATTAGTCTTATTCGTTTCCAATTCTCTGGTTCATTACTTATACTTCTTCGCCGTATAATGTCTATAATTAACTGTAAATTGTGCGTTTTTACATTAATAGGATTACTTGATCATACCTGAACCGCTATCTGAAAACATGACAAAATTACTAATTATTTTGCCAAACTTTCTAAACAGACTGACCTATGCCACTCAAAAAAAACAGTAACTGTAGTTTGTTTACCAACCAAAAAATAAATTCAACTTCGCGAGTTAATTTTCATGACATACTACGAATTACTTTAGATTAAAATATTTTTTAAGATTTGATATGAAATAGCTGAAAAACTTGATTTTTAAAATTTTTGACTTGTACCACTTTCAAAATCAAGGGCTCATATAATTATTCAATTCTAACTCTTTTGCGATTCCACAAATTGCCTAAAAAGTGTGCATTGTTTTGAAAACTGAAAATCGATCAACTTTGAGGGAAGAAAATTTGTAATAGTTAATCATCTTCCTATAAAATGAGTTTATTCAAAATATCGTAAGCACACAATAACTTTTTGTAATTTTCGGAATATTTCTAGTGCTTGCTGAAAGTCTTCGCGCTCTTCCTATGTTTCTGGATCGGTAGCATTAAAATCTTTTGACAGGCAGAAGCGAACTAAAAAATTTGCTGTCTCAGAAGTACTTTATTCACCTGTTTTAATGTCTGGGTATTCCTTTTTATACTTTCGAAGCCAACAATATATACTCGATGTGATTGGTTATGCTTTTCGCTGTCGCGGCTGTCCTCTAAATAATTTTCTTCTTCATTTACTATTATAATTTATGTGAAAGCTCCTTACAAGGATGTATAACTAATTATTACCCGAATAAGGGGTTGAAATTTGCTAAAAGTCCAAATTTAGTTTAAAAAAAATAACAAATTTAAGGATTCTAAGTACAATTATGTTTACGAACTATAAGTTAATATTTTTTTCTATTTTTTATATTTTTTAAAGCCTTAAATATTGGCATACAAACCTTTTCTTAATATCCAAAAATCATAAAATGGTAACATGTATGTAAACTTTAGTCCTTAACTGTATTTATACTGATATTTAATAGCTTCTAAATATATAAATTGTATGACATAAAAAGAAAACATTTCCACAATAAAAACCAGTAACAGGAACAACAGACATACCAATAACAATACATGTTTAAAACCAAATCACTAAAAGTTGAAAAAGCATGTGCGTTTAATCTTTTGTTTGTTTCTTTGATATTTTGAACCAAAAACATTAAATTAGATACGAAGATGTAAATGGATATTTCAGTGAACAAAATAAATTGTGTTACCCTCCAATAATAGCTAATGAAGCGTAAATTTATATAAAAAAAAAGGTTAAGTAATTAAATGGAAGTTGGAGGCGATGAAAATCATTGAGGTTTCACTAATTATAATATTTGGTTTTAAGTTGAACAAATTATTATTCAAATTGCAAGATTCTTGCGTGCTTTTCTAATTTTAATGGTTTATTATTTTTTAAACGAAAGTTATTCACATTAAGAGAATTTGGCATTAGAAAATTATTATATTAAGAGTTTATTTTTAATCAGAAATTTCACGAAATCTGAAATCATAAATTTCTTAACAGTTTCTTTATAGTATTGACGATTTTACTATTTACATCTCAACAATTTCCGTTAATAGATTAATTCTCAGTAAAAGTGTTATTTTGAATTTTCTTAGATTTTGAAGTTTTTTCTTCTGCTCTCATTTACAGTGTGAAACTATAACGTAAAATGCGATTAAAGCCATTAAATTATAAAACCTTATTATAAATACTAGCAGATTCCAGCCCTCGAAATTCGAGTGCAAATTCTAGGAAATTTTATTTTTTCATTAAATAAAAACCCTAAAGTTATGCTAATCAATTATAGCCAATTCACGAGTCAACACAAAAAAAACAAAATCATATTTATAACAAACACATTTACAAATTTAATAGAAACTTTAAATGCAATTCACTCAAAATAAATTTAAAAATCTGTAAATCTGCAAAACGGCTTAAAAGAAATACCTTTCAAATAATATGCGTTTGGCCAAAAGCGGAATAAAACGGTAGAACAAAACATCGGTCACAAGAAATCGCCTAGCCTATTAATATTATAGCTTGTTAATGATGTAAAGTTGTTGTAGACTGAACTATGCTAATAGTCATAGTTCAGTCTAAATAAAAAACCGCAAAACAGAAGTAATAAGATGTCCACAAAAAATATGTAAATTTCCACCAAAATTTAAATGTAGTATAAGCTTAGATAATAACGTATAATAAATCGAAGCTAAATTACAACAGTTACAAAAAACATACAAGGCAGAAGTAATAAAATTTCCACAAAGAGTGTGTAAGCTTCAACACAAACTTAAATGTAGCATAAACTTACACATACATTTTGTATCAACGAGTAATATAAACCCATTCTAGGCTAAACTATGCTTATGACTTTAAAATAACATAAATTTCCACTTAATCTTAAATGTAGAATAAACTTTAATAATAACAGTTTTAAACATATAATAAAGCTGAAATAAAACCTAGGCTATATTACGATCATGAGAATAAAAAATTTACACAAAAAACAGTGAGAGTGTTAAATTCGGCTGTGCCGAATCTTTCATACACTCCAGCTCGCTTTGAGTAGTGATAATAAATGTAAACGAAATATTTGAAAAAGTAAACAATTTATTAAACTTAATACCTAATTATTTCAGCAAATTCTTTGGGTTGATCCACTTAACAGATGATTTTTGTTTATTTCAAGAATTTGGTATAAAGCTCTCTCACATTATTAATTCGCACTCCAACGAGGAAAGATCGTTTTCTTCTTTTCTAGTATTTCGGATAAAAGAAAACACGTTTCGGGGTTTGCTTTTTGGTCACCGTGGTTGCTGATCGGAATGCATTTAGGTTATATACCTCTATGCATGCGTTTCCGGTTATATGACATAACCTCTCGTTTAATTTAGTTTAAGTTTTTGCAAATTAAATAGCTCGCCCTAACCTCCATTGCGAAGGTGGTGGTTGTGTAGGGTGGCTTTACGCGTTAAATCGTGCTAATTGGAGATAGCTGCATAGTTTCTTTTAACTGGCCAAATAATTCTTTATTGCGGCTGTATACGTCGGATGAAGTACCAAAATATTAACCAAACAAGTAAGAGGGTTAAATTCGGCTGTGCCGAATCTTTGACACCCTCCACCTCGCTTTGAGTACTGATAATAAATGTAAACAAAATATTGGAAAAATATGCATGCGTTTCCTTTATGCATGCGTTTATATGACATAACTTCTCGTTTAATTTAGTTTTTGCTAATTAAATAGCTCACCCTAACCTCCATTGCAAAGGTAATGGTTCTGTAGGGTGGCTATATGCATTAAATCGTGCTAATTGGAGATGGCTGTACAGTTTCTTTTAACTGGCGAAATATTTTTTCATTGCGGCCATATAGGTCGGATGGAGTAACAAAATAATAACCAAAAAAAAAGCTCTCTCAACTTTTTTATTACAATATTGCCATATTTAAAAAACACAGAGATTAATTTATAATAATAAATATTCAAATAAGGGATGCCAAACGCAAAAAACCAAATGTCCAAAACATTATAAATAAAATAATTTGTTATCTTTATTTTCTGGAAAACTTCAAATATTCATCCAAACAAAATTTACAAAATTTATATATATATAACACTCTCATCGAATTGCGTTTATTTATGTAACAATTTTTATGTCCGCAATTCTTATATATCATTTGAGGTTTTCTAAAATTCATTGAATTTAAATTTAAATGTTTTCTGAAGTCCGATTCTGTATATTTCAACGATCTGACAATCGCAAATATATCGACAGCTATTGTTGTTTGTACTAAGGATTAAGTAATTCACTAAGTACATACATCTTAACGACAGTCGACAAATATATTTTTCTATTTATTTCAATTGTAAACGAGTGGCATCTCTGTCAAAATAAGCGAAAAACACAAAGAAGAATAGAAAAAAACAAATTACTTCGTGTTTGAGAGGATGATTTTATGTTGATGTTTAATATCTTTATTTTTTTACTAATATTTCTGTGTATTTATTTGAAAATGAAATAATGAATTGAATATGCTATTTAATTTTTTTATTTATATAAAAAAGTTTTTTTAAAAAAAACAAAATATTTTCACTATTTTATGATTTTTATTTATGTATGACGACATTTCAACATAAAAATTTAAGTTTTTATCGATTGAATAAACAATACAAAAATGGTTGTCGTTTAAATAACAACAACAGCTGAATTTAACAGTAGCGAATATCGTTTAAAAAATTTACTAATAATTTTGCTTTTCTTTTTTTAACGATTCGACTGCCGTTAAAAGAAGTTACTGAAAAGCTATTAATTTCTCCTGAATGCCAACATTTTTTTTTAAATGTAAACATTTTTTAAATGTAAAAATATGCCAAAGTTATGTTCATATTTCTAAAAAAATAATGAAAAAACGTATGAAATAAAAGACCAGCCCGTGTATACTCTTAACATTGTTCTATATGATATCTATTTAAAAATATTGACATTCATGTTAAAATAACAATTGCAACGCTTACTAGAACAAAAATTGTGGCGCCATCTACTGTGGCATAGTCGCGCTGAGCAAAATGAAGTGACACTCTGTTAATGCAAAAGAAATGTATTTTCCCCACAACCAAATATTGCAGAATTTTATGTAAATAAAATAATATACCGATTTACTTCTAAAATGCAGTTATTATGGATATACATATATAGAATACATTTATGTATATTATTTGTATTATTTAATATGTATATGTATATGTAAATATTACACACACAAAATATAACATCAAACGTTATTTTTGTGTTTTTCTCTTTAAATAACTTAATAAATAAACAATTTTTTTGCTAAATTTACATTCTTTTTTTTTATTAACAACTAGGTATTTTAGCATTATTTGCTTTAGATGCTGGTGAATTTTTAGTCCCTTTATATTAACTCGTAGTGTGAGCTTGTCGAAAAAATTTTGGGTCGATTTTAACCACTTTCCCGTGACCCAATCGATCTGAAATTCTGCAGGCAGGGTCGTGGCAATGACAAAAATGATCTAACAAATTTTTTTAGTGATGCCAAAACAATGGAAACTTTTAAATTTTTCTACCACAGTTGATAAAAAAATGTACAAAGGGTTGTTTTTATTATATTATTACCACAACGACCACAAAAACAACAAGGCCAGCTTTGACAACAATACAACATTTAGAATAACAACAAGAACAATATAGAAACATCATATTTTTAATTTTCTTTTTATTTTTCAGAGATTTCCCTGAAATAGAAATCTTCCCATGAATTTGGTAAATCATTCTCACCTAAAATTATCACCTTAGCTATCCTATTGAGGGCGTGATCGTGACAAGAACAACATAGAAAATTAGATTTTTTCAAGTCTTTTTTTAGATTTCATTCAAATCTCGGGCCCTAATCGACCGATTTGGACGATTTTAAATAGCAAACTTCTCAGGATGTGAATGAATCCTTCCTTAAGTCAACGAGCACCCTAGCTGCCCGATTGATTCCGTCATTGTGATTTCCACAGACGGACAGACGGACATCGCTATATCAACTCCAGTTGTTATAAAGATCACAAATATATATATTTTATGGGGTCCAAAATATTTTTTCTAATTATTACAAATGGAATGACAAACTTATATACCCTCTACACACTGGAGTGGAGGGTATAAAAAAGCCCTTTCATTTTTTTTTTTGTTAAAACATTGCCTTATTTGGAAAACATATTAAAAGGGAGTTTTCACTATCAGATTTTGTGTTAACGCAAAATAACACAATACAATATAAAATCTAACCCAGTGATGCCAACTTTTGATCTTGAATTAAATTATGTTAATAAATATGAAAGAAGATAGCCGACAAAAATAGATGTTTTCCAATATATAAAATAAATTATACCGGAAGATGATTAGCGAAGCTAATCTTGATATCGGAAAGAATAAAGAGAAATATTTAAAAAACACCTCAAAGATTTATTTTTAGTGAGTTTTTGTTTGTTTTTAAATACATACATGACCTAAAGCCAGACAAAATAACCCAAAAATTTTAATTGAAATAATTTATCTTTATTTTCTGAATAACTTCAAATCCAAAAAAATTGTGAAAAATAATACGGTGCCTCAAAGTTATAATGGAACAACAAATAAATTAAAATATTCAACAAAAAAAACTTCATATTTATTAAGTACAGAAAATAAGCTCTTATCATTTTATTGACTTAAATTTTAAACTAAACAATAACAAAAATATTTTTCATATTTAAATACAAAAAAATAAAATAAAATAAAAATAACTATAAAATGCATGACAAACTTAAAATGGAACAACATTTTTTTTCATTACAAATTAAAATAAATAATAATATTTTAAATTTTGTTGGTAAACCTTTTTGTTTAATCACAGCTTCTAAACGTTTTGGCATAGATTTAACCAACTTTTCGCAATAAGATGGGTCGAATTTTGCCCATTCCTCGATAAGAGCAGCTTTTAATTGGTCACGATTAGAAATTATGTGATTTTTTAGTTTTTCTTCAAGATAACTCCATACGTGCTCAATAATATTCAAGTCCGGGGATTAAGGTGGCGTTTCCAAAACATGAGGACAATTATATAAAAGCCAAGAACGGACTCTATAAGCCTTATGCTTCGGATCTTTATCTTGGTAAAAGTAAAATCCTTCCTTAATACCTAATTTTTCCACACTTTCGTTTAAATTTCTCTTAAGTATATCCAAATACATATTTTGATCCATGATGCCATCGATTATATGCAAGTTCCCTGGGCCTGCGGCTGATACAGCACCCCAAACCATTACTGAACCCACACCATGCTTTACTGTAGGCTGCAAGTTATTCTTTCGGAGCTCTTCATTTGTTTTTCTCCAAACATATGAGCGTCCGTCTGACCTAAAAACGTTATATTTACTTTCGTCTGTAAATAATAAATTTTTGCAGAAAGAAAATTCTTTATCACGATATTTTTTTGCAAACTCCGTACGCTTTTTCTGATTAGTGATGCTTATAAACGGTTTTTTTCTAGCGACTCTACCATTGAAACCGTGCTTACGAAGAACTATACGCACTGTTTCTGGGTTAGCTTTCTTTCCAAGATATTTTTCAGCATGAGCCGCTAACTCTGGTGCACTTAAATGAGAATTTTGCTTTATTTGTCGCACTAGCCATTTCTCCTCAGAATTAGAAAATATTTTTTTTTTTTGGCTTTGTTTCGGTTTATTTTCAAAATTGTTTGAGTTTTCATACCGTTTAATAATATTAATAACAGTCGTAGGAGCGCGTCTCACTATTTGTGCAATTTAGCGAACAGTTTTTCTCTCATTTGATAATTTTTTTTATTAACTTTCTAAGTTCTGGAGACGTTTGTATACCACGCGACGCCATTTTAAACTGAAAGAAAAAAGTTCAACGAACTTTGCAAAACCCAATCGGTGACTTAGAACGTTTAAAACAGCATCAACTTTTAAAGTTTAATTTAAGATTATCGACTATATTTGGAATTAAAACAACAGGATGTTCCATTATTACTTTGATCATTTTTTTCAGTGTTGCCAATTTTTACTTTATTGCGCGAAATTAAGCAAACTTAAATAGGATATATTTAGCTGTTATTATCAATCTGGCTTTATATTTTATAAGTAAACAGTTTAGATTATGTTAAAAGCATAACATTTGGTAATAAATAAATAAAAATGAAAAAACAATACCTGTTCCATTATAACTTTGAGGTGTATAAAAATAATATTCTCATAAAATTGCGCTTTATTTATGTAACAATTTTTTTGTTCGCAATTCTTAAATATCACTTGAGATTTTCTAACCTTCATTGAATTTAAATTTATGTTTTCTTAACCTGAAATGCTATTAATGTCTCCTGAATCGTAATATTTTTTTTTCTTAATGTGAACATTTTTTAAATGTAAACATATTTGGTGTTTTTTTTCTGAATTCCAATTTGTGTTTAAGGAATAAAATTTGTATTTTAATAATTCAATTGATGTCTTCTAAATTTCAAGTTATTATTTCCGACAGTTTAATATAATTTTCTGAAATTCAATTGATATTTTCTAATTTATAATTGGAAATCTAAATTTCAGCTTTTACAATTGATATTTTCTTAAATTTAAATGGAAAATTTAAAAGGTGCAATTTTGCATTTATGTGAATAATAATGCTTTAGTAATTATAAACAATTTTTAAAAATTATACGTTATCGCAATCAGATATTTTGTAGGTAAAGCAGAATAATAATTTTATAAAAATATGTACTGTTCTGAAAGCAAAAAAAGAACACATTGCTTCTTTGCCCAGCTCTGTGTATACTTTTAACGTTGTTGTGTTTGGTATTTAATTCAAAATGTTGACATTCATGTTAAAATAGAAATAACTATTGCAAAGCTAATTAAAACAAAAAATGTGCCGCCATCTACTGTGGAATAGTTACACTAAGCAGAATAGAGTGACACTGTGTTTTTTAATGCAGAAGAAATGTATTTTCCCTTAAACAAAATATTGGAGAATTTTATATAAATAAAATAATATACCGATTTATTTCTAACATGCTGTTGTTATGGATATACATACATATATAGAATATATGTATTTTATTTTATTATTTAATATATGTATGTATGTATGTATGTATACATATCTAAATATTACACACAAAAAATACAACATCAAAAGTTATTGTTGTGTTTTCTTTAAATAAATTAATACATACCATTTTTTTTCGGTAAATTTACATTGTTTTTTTTTTCTTAGCAACAGGTAGTTTAGCATTATTTGCTTTAGATGTTGATGAATTTTTATTCCCTTTATATTAACTCGTAGTGTCTGCTTGTCTGCATGTAGTCAAAATTTTGGATCAATTTTTGGCCCCTTTAACTTGATCCAATCGATCTAAAACTCTGCAGGCGGGCTCGTGGCGATAACAAAAATGATCTAACAAACTTTTTTTGTGATGCCAAAACAATGGAAACTTTAAAATTTTTCTACCAGAATTGATAAAAATATGTACAAAGGGTTAGTTTTTATTTTATTATTACCACAACGACCACAAAAATAACAAGTCCAGCTATGACAACAATACAACATTTAGAATAACAACAAGAACAATACAGAAACATCATATCTTTCATTTTCTTTTAATTCTTCAGTGATTTCTCGGGACCTATTAAACCAATTTTAATGATTTTTCAACCCGAAGCCTCCCGATGACGTTGGTAAATCATTCCCACTAAAAACGAGCGCCCCAGTTATCCTATTGAGGGCGTGATCGTGACAAGAACAACATAGAAAAATCATATTTTTTCAAGACTTTTTTTACTTCTTTATTCAAATCTCGGGACCTAATCAACTGATTTGAAGGATTTTAAATATCAAACTTTTCAGGATGTTATTGAATCATTTTTTATGCCAGAGCAATTCCTGGTATTAAAAGCTGGGAACTTTTGTAAATTAAGAAGCAAGCCAGATTTTAAACTAATGCATATTTTACATATGATATATAAGCAATATAAAATTATAATTTAGAGCAATTGACCTGTAATAGTATCGAATTTATTAACTGTCATTTGACGTGACGGAATGACTGACGGAATGACTAAAGTTTTTTAAACATGTATTAAAAAAAAAATTGAGTAAGCAAATAAATTTTATATTTATTTTATTATCTAGAATGCTTGTAAGGAATTACATTATGTAACTTGGAACATATTTTAATATATTTTTAAACTTACTTCATATAAATGAAAAAATATTTTTTTTCATAAAAGTTGACATTTTTATGGAATTGCCCGCCATCGAGCACCCAAGTAGGCCGATTAAAGTCGTCATCGTGATTTCCAAAGACGGACAGACGGACATAGCTATATCAACTCCGCTTTTCATAAGGATCACAACTATATATATATTTTTTGGGGTCCAGAATTTTTTTTGAAATTATTAGAAACGAAATGACAAACTTATATATACCCTCTGAACAGTTTATGACAATGAGCTAAACGAAATTTAAAACAAAACCCTTAAACAAGTTATAACAAAAAATCTACAAAAATTTGTAAATTTCCACCAAAACTTAAATGTATAATAAACTTTGCTAATAAATTTTACAAATATTACAAAAAACATAAAAAGCAGAAGTAACAAATTTCTACTAAATATATGTAAATTTACACACAAAACTTAAATATAGCATAAACTTAAAATAAATTATTATAATCAGGCAATAAAATGAGAGTCATTCTAGACCATATTATGATCACTAAATATTCCGTGATAACGAGGAAGTTATTACTAAAAAAAAAATAGCTCTTCTTAGATTTGTTTATTTTTTCTTCTGCTCTTATCTACAGTGAAGAAACTTAACGTGAAATGCGATTAAAGCGATTAAATTCTAAAACCCTAATTTGAGTGTTGTTAATGATGAAAAAATACCATCGTTGTTTTATAGAATTTTGCTGTAGCAGTTACAACATTGTTTAATAGTTGCTGGCAATAGAGTTGAGCACTCTCAAAGCTCCAACAACTCAAGCACATAGACACTCACAGCTACAAATACAAACAAGCAGTGTTTAAACAACCATCATTATTTAGACAATAGAACATTTATTATTAACAGTTACACTTACGTACGTTTCTAAAAGTTTTCCTTAATTTTATACAAAATTATTTTCTTTTCTTATTTTTGGCATGACAAAATTGCTGAATTCTGAATTATCTGCTTAATTTTACTAAAATTCTTCTTCCTTAAGTTTATTTGTTAAAACCAAAAACTCGCTGTTGTTGTTGTTGTGGTTTTCTATTTCTATAGAGTTAAATAGGATTCAAAGAATTCAAGGATGATTATCCCGTAATGTAAGAGCAAGAGTTTTCTTTGTTTGGCGCCTGTGAAGCGACTAAGGCAAGTGTTGTAAATACATTAACGAGTTTCGAAAATCTTCTTCTACCTGTGTAAGTGAAAATATTTTGACAACTTTGTCATTACGATGACAGAAAACTTGTGAGTGCCAGAACAATAGATTAAGGATATAGACCCTATAGGAAGACAACGACTATTAAATTCTCTGTTTCATTTTGGCATGGCCACCAACTTTTGTTGAACTTATTGTCTTTAGGTCATAAAATATTTCGTCGATTATTTTTATTAAATAATTTTGAGGTCGTCTTTTTAGTGATTGTAAAAATATTTTAGCTTGCCTTAATGAATGATTTCTTTTTGGAAATGATTTCAAAATGCAACAAAGAAATAAATACAGGAAGAGTGTGCTGGTCGGAAGACACAATTTTTTCTCAAAATTTGTTTCGATAGATTTTTGCAAATAACAAGTGATTTTACTAAATATGGTCATGATCGGTATATTTTTAGACCATTTTTTCCATCCAAAAAGTAAGAAAATTATAGTCAGTCTAGACCGACTATACGATACCCTATACCATGCGTTTAGAGCCCCTATCTCTTAGGTCCAAGTAAATAGATATAGAAAATAAGCATAACTCAAATTATTATTTTTTTCGCCTTCGGATATGAAAAAGTTCATATCGAAAAATGGACCGATCCAGACTATATGTGGTATATGCAATCAAATCCAATTTGACAATATTTCTGTATTATTTTTGTTATACTCTCCACCCCAGTGTGTAGAGGGTATATATAAGTTTGTCATTCCGTTTGTAATAATTAGAAAAAAATTTTTGGAAATCACGATGACGGCTTCAATCGGGCAGCTAAGGTGCTCGTTGGTATAAAAAATGATTCAATAACATCCTGATAAGTTTGCTACTTAAAATCGTACAAAACGGTTGATTAGGTCCCGAGAATTGAATGAAGATGTAAAAAGTCTTGAAAAAATATGATTTGTCTATGTTGTTCTTGTCACGTTCACGCCCTCAATAGGATACCTGATGCGATCGTTTTTAGTGAGAATGATTGACCAACATCATGAGAAGATTTCCGTTTGAAAAATCATGAATGTCAGTTTAATAGGTCCCGAGAAATCACTGAAGAAGTAAAAAAATGGGAAAAAATATATGTTTCTGTAATTTTCTTGTTGTTATTCTAAATGTTGTATTGTTGTCATAGCTGGACTTGTTGTTTTTGTGGTCGTTGTAGTAATAATATAATAAAAACTAACCCTTTGTACATTATTTTAGCAACTCTGGTAGAAAAATTTAAAAGTTTCCATTCTTTTGGCATCACAAAAAAGTTTCAGAGCGATTGGCTTACGGTAAAGTGGTTAAAAATCGAGCTAATATAAAGGGGATAAAAATTCGCCAACATCTAAAGCAAATAATGATGAACCAGCTGTTGTTAATAAAAAAAACAAGTAAGAAAATTATAGTCGGTCTAGACCGACTATACGATACCCTATACCATGCGTTTAGAAACCCTATCTCTTAGGCTCATCTAACTGGACATAGAAAATAAGCAAAAACCAAATTTGAGTGGGATTTTTATTAATTTTTTTGGCTGCAGATATGAAAAAGTTCATATCGGATGCTATATCTATATGGGGACTAGGTCCAAAAATGGACCGATCCTGATCATGTTTGGTAAAGTCTTTTGTATTTTGCAAATATATATATACAAACAAAATTTGAGAAGAATCAGTGCAATATTTTTGTTTTTTAATAGATTTAAGTGAAAATCGGGAAGCAGCTCTATATGGGGCCACAGGCATAATTTTTGGACTACTCATTAATGGATGTAATGAACGCATATAAACCCAATTTGAGTAAGATCTATATCACAATTTGGATCTTATGACAATTTGTGTCGATTTCATAGGGGTAATTTGTATGGGGTCTAGGTCTGAACATAGACCGATTCTCACCAATTTTAACAGCGTTCATCCCATGGCCGATAAAAGCTTACACACCAAATTTCATCAAAATATATTCATATTTCCGACCTGCAGTTTGATTACAAAGTTTACATGGACACACAGACGGACGGACGGACGGACGGACATTGTAAAATTAACTCAGAAAGTGATTCTGATTCGATCGGTATAATTAAAGATGGGTGTAGGTCAAATATTTTTGGTTGTTACAAACAGCAGCACAAAGTCATTATACCCAAACCACATAGTGGTATAGGGTATAAAAATATAAATTTACCGAAAAAATATGTTATGTATTAATTTATTTAAAGAAAACACAACAATAACTTTTGATGTTGTATTTTGTGTGTGTAATATTTACATATACATACGTACATGTATTAAATAATAAAATAATATACATATATTCTATACACATATGTATATCCATAATAACCGCATGTTAGAAATAAATTGGTATATTATTTTATTTATATATTTATATTTTATTTATATATTTTAGGGAAAATACATTTATTTTGCATTAACAAACAGAGTGTCACTTCATTTTGCTCAGTGTAACTAAGCCACAGTAGATGGCAATACAATTTTTGTTCTAATTAGCTTTGCAATAGTTAATTCTATTTTAACATAAATGTCAACATTTTCAATTAGATATCAAACACAACAATGTTAAAAGTATACACAGAACTTAAAAACTGTTCTACATGGTTATAAAAAATTATTATTCTGCTTTACCTACAAAATATCTGATGGCGATTACATATGTATAATTTTTAAAAATTGTTTATCGATAATATCAATATGCTAGGCGATATCTTGTGACTGATGTTTTGTTCCACCGTTTTATCCCGATTTTGGCCAAACGTATAGCATTTGAAACGTATTTCTCTTTTACAGATTTCTAAAGTTTTTCCTTTGTTTTGAGTAAATTGCATTTAAAATTGCCACTAACACATCCATGAAATTATACAGTGTGTTTATTAAATTTGTTAATGTGTTTGTAATAAAAATGAGTTTGTTTTTTGTGTTGATTTCTGAATTGGCTATAATTGATCAGCATAATTTTAGGGTCTTTATATAATGGAAAAATAGAATTTCCTAGAATTTTCACTCGAATTTCGAGGGCTGGAATCTGCTAGTATAACATAAATG
Organism: Cordilura impudica; assembly: GCA_963682025.1. NCBI lineage: Eukaryota > Metazoa > Arthropoda > Insecta > Diptera > Scathophagidae > Cordilura > Cordilura impudica. The sequence goes on from OY821517.1 coordinate 358,023,730, forward strand.
CATGCCGATCAGCAACCATGATGACCAAAAAACAAACACCGAAACGCGTTTTCTTTTATCCGAAATAATAGAAAAGACGAATTTGATCTTTCCTCGTTGAAGCGCGAAATAATAATGTGAGAGAGCTTTATAGACCAACTCTTAAATAATCAAAAATCATCTCTTAAGCGAATCAACCCAAAAAATTTGCTGCAATAATTTGGTATTACGTTTAATAAATTGTTTACTTTTTCAAATATTTTGTTCATATATTTTATCAGCACTCAAAACGCGGTTTACAGCATTATTTAACGGCCTCTTCCAAAGATTTTTATACCCTATACCACTATGTGGTTTGGGTAAAATGACTTTGTGCTGCTGTTTGTAACTACCAAAAATATTTGACCTAGACCCATCTTTAATTATACCGATTGAATCAGAATCACTATCTGATTCGATTTAACGATGTCCGTCCGTCCGTGTGTCCATGTAAAGCTTGCAATCAAACTGCAGATCGCAAATACGAATATATTTTGATGAAATTTGGTATATAAGCTTTTATCGGACATAGGATGAACGATATTGAAACTTGGGAGAATCGGCAAATGTTCAGACCTAGTCCCCATACAAATGACCCCTATGAAATCGACTTAAATTGCCATAAGATCCAAATTATCATATAAATCTTAGTCAAATTGGGTTTGTATGTGTTTATTACATCCATTAATCTGTAGTCCAAAAATGATCCCTATGGAACAACTCTTAGTCATAGGCCCCGTATAGAGCTGCTTCCCGATCTTCACTTAAATCTATCAAAAACCAAAAATATTGCACTGATTCTTCTCAAATTTTGTTTGTATATATTTTTGCAAAATACAAGAGACCTTACCAAACATGGTCAGGATCGGTCCCCATATAGATATAGCATCCGATATCAACTTTTTCATATCTGCAGACAAAAAAAATTTATAAAAATCCCACTCAAATTTGGTTTATGCTTATTTTCTATATCCAGTTAGTTGGGCCTATGGGGTAGGGTCTCTAAACGCATGGTATAGGGTATCCTATAGTCGGTCTAGACCGACTATAAATTTCTTTTTTTTTGCTGATATGCCTTTGAAGATAATATTATTGCTTTTAGAATATTCTTGGAGGTACATAATTTATTGTTGATCTTTATCTCTTTCATCTCCGACTTGCTTTATTTCGCCTTTTAAAAGAATTATAAAAAATATTCTAGTTTTAATGTTATATTTAGAATAAGAAGAAATATAAAATTAATACAGATGTTGACTTACTTTTGTCGCTCATAGTATGTTAAGAATAAAGTTCAATCGTGTTGCTAAGAAAATGTATTTGTCTTAAAAAAAAAAACGGCTTTTTACTAAGATAATATAAAGAGCATTCCTTAAAAACTATACATTTTTAGAAGTTTCAGTAAATAATATTCATCAAGCAATTTTAGCCGGTTTTTTGGTCCTTGCTACTACCCGTATATTGATCATTTTTGTGACAACAGCCACCCACCTGTACATATGATTAATTATTTTGGTGTATTGTCTACATTCGACTGACTATGAGAACGACTTTTACGTCAAACTGAATACATAAAAGTAATGAAACTGAATGAATGTGTTAAGTAAGAAGCATTTCCTAACAACAATTTTAAATGTTTTGTTGTTCTTTCCTTAAAATAATGTATAGATTTATGTAAAACGACATAGCAAATACTTTATTATAAAGAACGAAAAATTTCCAAGTATTTTATTTCTTGCATTTCGAGTATCTAAATATAGGTTAGATCTGATATGCATGAACACAAGTAAGACTAACAAAATTGATGTTAAAGTCTGTGTAGTGTTTGTGTGTGTGTTTGTAAACACGCTCACAAACATACTGTCATAATCACGCGTAAGAATATATTATTTTAAACTTATGACAGGTTATTTCTTACGAACCGCGTCACTTAAATAAACATATAGTTCTACCATAACATTACCAGATACGAGTGTGTATGCCTACAACTTAGTAAATTTATTTAGTTTTTTGTTTTAACGTAAGCAAATATTTTGCAAAAGAAATGATTATTACAACAAGACAAACTCTATGGAATGCCAGAAATCTTTAGTTGGTAAAGACAGACCACTTTATAAAACAGAAGACATAATATACATACATATATGAAAACCTACACTTTATGGGGTATTATCGAAATTTTTAATACCCTCCCCATATGCTCATAGAATATATAAGAGAATAATTTTGTAAAACATAGAAATTAATGTAAATAAATAAATTTTAATTTAAATGGTGCGTGGTAAAGAAGAAGAAAGCATATATTTCAAAAATTCATAACTGCACTGTATTCTTAATCGGACCGGTTTCTGGCATTTCAGCCTTCATCAGCGATTTATTGAACATTGTGATAATTGTTATGTTTTAATTGAATAGGTTGTTTCTATATGAAAATTTTTTCTACTTAGGGCGGCCGTGAGGTTTTGAACCGTGAACCTTCACATACAGTCGTACTTGCACTTTTTGGTCAGCGCTTTAACACACTCACCTAAAGTCAGGCCTACGAGCAGTGTGGTTAGTTTTCAGTTTTCGTACCATACAGCTTTACTTTGTATTAATTTCAGAAGATACAACTCTTTACCACGCACCATTTAAACAAAATTAAAAATTGCATATTAATTACAGTAGTAATTGCAATATGTCTGAAAAATGACTATAAATCTAACAAACAAATAAATTTTAATTTTTACTCAATACAGTGGACGTCCAAAAATTTCCACACATTTCCACTAGTACGAAAGGCAATTTTTTTTCATTGCCAGTTCTGTAGTACGAATAAAAAATATTTTTGGTGTTCGATAATACGAATAACTATATATTTTTTAAAAATATGCTTGTTTAAAGCTTTACTTTGCAAACAGTCAGTTGGTACGAAATTTAATAGTGATAACAAGTGTATTGTGTCGCGTGTTCTATATATGATACATGCAAAAGGTTTAAAGTAAAAGAAGTCAACAAGAAGAAAATTTCTTTAGAAAAAAATAAAAAATTATTGAAGACAGTGAAAGTGGAAATTTGTAGCAAGTATGGATTATCTACATAAGTCAACCATTTTCACTGTAAGAAACCAGAAGGCCCTGGAAAATTTTGAAAAATGGAAGGTGCACTATACGAATGGGGTATATGCCAGTAGGGACTACGTAGTTAAAATGTAAGGTTCTGGAGTTTCATAAAATGTTTTATCAAGGCTACCAAATTCAAAAGACGCTATGGTATAAGATTACGCAAAGAATCTTTCTAAAAACTATCACCTTCTAAGGAACTTGTAGCTCCATTTATCAATAAATTAGCTGTGCTATTAGGAACCACGGGCTTACACATAAAGCAGTTTTTAATGCAGACGAATCTGGAATTTGTTGGAAAATCTTGCCGGACAAAACGTATGTTATCAGGATGAACACTCTCCACCTGGCAGAAAACTCTCAAAGGAAATAATAACAGTTTTCGTTCGTGGGAATGGTGAGGGATCAAAGAAGATTAAAACTTTAGTGATTGGAAAAGCCCAATAGCCACGATATTTTTGTAAGATTTGCCTTTTATCTTATGGAAACTCAAAATCTGCTTGGATGAATGCTTCTCTTTTTAAAAATTGGTTTTATAAATTCTTTGTTCTAGAGATGAGTTGTTAAATCATCAACCTGCAGAAGACTTGGTGCAGGTAATTAGAGACGGAAAAATTCTGGGTTAATCTTATGCCGCCTAATGTCACCCCAATAATTCAATCGATGGATCAAAATGCTTATCGCAGTACCCTGCTATCGAAAACTACAGCCTTATCTGTAGATCTTGCAACATCTCTCAAAAAGACAGATTTTCGGGAAAACTCCCTGCCAATGTTTAATGACTGATTTTTTTTAACAAACAAATTTTATACTCTAACTAACAACTAACAGATTCCAGCACCCGAAATTGGAGTGTAATTTCTAGGCAGCTTTATTTTTCAACTTAGCCAATTCACAAACCAACACTTTTATGGTTTATTATTATTATGAATGAAGATAACAAACTCATTAACAAACACATTAATAAATTTAATAAAACACACATAGCATATGTAAAATTTTATGTATGTGTTAGTAGAAACTTTTAATGCAATTTACTCAAAATAAAGGAAAAAAATTTAAAAATCTGTAAATCTGCAAACGGCTAAAAGGAAAATACCTTTCAAATAATAGACGTTTGGTCAAAATAGGGATTAAATGGTAGAACAAAACATCGGTCACAAGAAATCGCCCAGCATATTAATATTATAGATTTTCATTCATAACATATGTACAAATGTATGATTTATAGGTGTTAATTATTTGACTTGAATTTGAATATTTTGTAATTTTTTTTTTTTATTATTTTAAATAAAAAACTAATTTGAATTAAGCTATCTGCATGTGTTTCATTTTATATAAAAGGAGGAAAGAACTGTAATCCAAAATATGAATTTTCCAATATTATATGTCTGACATTATTTAAAGGTCTGACATTATTTAATTCGTACTATTGGAATTGAAAATAAATAAAAAAAAAATATTAAAAAAAATTTTTTTTTGTTTTTTTCATAATAATAATTTTTTAAATATACAATTTTTTAAACAAAACATAAGAGCAAATTATTTTTCTTCATTACTACTTTTGTGAAAAGAAGACTTATGCCGTTTTCTTTTCTGACAATAAATGACGCATTTTATTTGCAATTTTTTCGAAAAGTTTATTTTATTATACATTCCGAATTAAGAGCAACCTTATCTCTGTGGTTCTCTGGAATAACCGCGTATATCCATTTTTGTCAGTTTTGAGTTAGCGATGCCAAATATATGCTCCTTACATGTGCTTAATTTAAAAAAAAAAAAAATATTGACAATTTCTGAGCTTTTCCTTTAAATAACGACGTAACTTAAATGTTTATTAAATTAATTTGCAGCACTAACGACGTATGTCAACCTACGTTTGATCGCTGACAAATTATTTTCTCAGAAAACGACACATAGCGACATACGTTGTTATTAATGGAAACAAATGCAAAATAATTTTGGATTTTTTTTCAGTTTGTAACCACTTACAAAAATTTGTGTGTTTATTTCTGTTATTTTTTGTCACTATTATTCTTGATACGTTGTTATATTCTCATCCTTAGTTCCGTTAACTTTTTGTTGACCAACAACAAAATCAAGTTTTCAAGCAACAACAACTTATGTCTACATGAGTGGTTGCATTGGTAGTTTATTTTTTTCAAAGAAAACGACGTTTTTTTTATAAGTTGTTTTATCTGCACACACTTTAAGTGTAAGTTACATATTGTTTTTTTTTTGTCCTTCTCTAGGATCTATTCCTCTGAAGATTTTTGACTCAAAATTTTATATAAAGTATTTATTGCCCATATCTACAGGACTGCTAAACAAAAAGCTCTAAAATCTTTATATCGAGTCCATAATTTTGATTTTATGACATTTTGGTTTTATGACATACGCGGTTATTCTAGAAAATCACAGATCTTATACATCAATTGAAAGGCCTCAAAGTGATGTGTTCATAAAAAATATTGATTATTACCGTCTTTAAAGTCAAAGGAGCAAAATATTTAAAAAGGGGGAACAATAGAGAAATAATCTCACACTATGACCTGAAAGAAGTCAATGGCTGCAATTTTTTGCGATATACGAGATCTGGAACCTAGTAAGGTCAAGAAAAGTTTGGCTAAAAAAGCAGCAAATAAATGCGACAATACTTCATCAGCTACAATAAATTAAGTATAAAAATAGTTATGGTATAAATGGATCTAATGTGATTAAGATTAAATTCTATTAAATTATTTATATTTTGATTTTTATTATTATTAATACACATTAATTTAATTATTATAACATATAAATAAAAAAAAAAGAATTTTTCAACATTTGTATAGAGAAAAAGTGAGTTTTTTCCTGAGGTTAACATATTGTGGGTATTACAGTATCGAAGGTATGAAATTTTAGTTAGGTATGCTACATACCATTGAAAAGGCTTATTTGTCTAGTTTCTCAGTATACATTTTATTTTTAAGGTTTTAGAAACACTTACATACTAATAGGAAAAAAATCAACTTAGTACATATGGTAAAAATTGAAAAACCGTTGTATTGAGTTACCAAACATTTTTTTTTTTTTTATAAATATCCAACTCGCATCCCACTAAGCGACCAAACAGCTCTTAAAGGAAAAAAAACCTAAACTTTCTTTTGAGCAAAAAAAAAAAAACAAAAAAAATTTCCTTTTTTGAAAAACAAAGTCAAAAAGTTTTTGATTTTGCAAAAAAAAAAAAAGTCAAAAAATTTTTCTATAAAAGCTTATATGCCAAATTTCATTAAAATATATTCATATTTCCGACCTGTAGTTCGATTACAAGGCTTACATGGACACACAGACGTACAGACGGATGGACGGACATCGCTAGATCGACCCAGAAAGTGATTTTGAGTCGATCGGTATAATAAGATGGGTCTAGGTCAAATATTTTTGTTAGTTACAAACAGCAGCACAAAGTCCAATATTTTTGGTAGTTACAAACAGCAGCACAAAGTCATTACACCCAAACTACATAGTGGTATCTATAATATTAATAGGCTAGACGATTTCTAGTGACCGATGTTTTGTTCTACCGTTTTATCCCGATTTTGACCAAACGTATATTATTTGAAAGGTATTTCTTTTTAGCCGATTTGGAGATTTACAGATTTTTAAATATTTTCCTTTATTTTGAGTAAATTGCATTTAAAGTTGCTTATACACATACATAAAATTATACAATGCTATGTGTGTGTTTATTTAATTTGTAATGTGTTTGTAAAAAAAAGTTTGTTTTTCTTTGTGCTGATTTGTAAATTGGCTATAATTGATTAGCATATCTTTAGGGTCTCTATTTAATGAAAAAATAAAATTTCTTAGAATTTGCACTCGAATTTCGAGGGCTTGAATTTGCTAGTATTAATAAATATATTAAATAATATTTTGTTTATTTTTTTTATTTCTCCAATATTAATAACGGTATGTCCCGCAATTATATTCTGAGAACTAAAGATACTCTTAAAAAAATAAATGGGGGAATATCCGTCATTAGGGATTTACTGCCATTTGTACAGAACAGCTAAAATAATAATCAAAAAATTAAATGCGGGAATTTCCGTTGTGGCTGAAATTCCCGTTATTCATTCGACATAAATTAAAAAATGGTGCTGTGATATAAAGCAAAAATTTCAGCACTTTATTTTTATACGAAACAATTAAGTGATTCTTTGGCAGACACCAGCTAAATTTAAGTGAAGCTGAATGTGTTATTAATCTAACCCCTGAAACCAAAGTTTTTGTTAAAACTCTTTCTTTCCTTATCCATATGGAATAAGTTTCAGATTGATTGGATAAGGGGAAATGGGGTTTAAATCACTCCGTGACTGGGCGTGACTATGCGCGACTATGTCATAGTTAACCTTTTTCACGGCAAGTCTATCGACCCAATTTCGGATCGATAAGGATAAGGGAAAATGAATTTAGAGCACTCCGTGACTGTACGTGACTATGCGTGACTATGTGTGACTACCCCAAAATTAAGCTATAGTCACAACAAGACTATGTGCCAAGTTTCAGATCATTTGGATAAGGGGACTGGGATCGCCAAAAAGAGTTTTAAAATAACTAGCAGATTCCAGCCATCGAAACTCGAGCGCAAATTCTAGGAAATTTTATTTTTTCATTAAATAAAGACCCTTAAAGTAAGCTAATCAATTATAGCTAATTCACAAATCAACACAAAAAACAAACTCATTTTTATTACAAGCACATTAACAAATTTAATAAACTCACACGTAGCATTGTATAATTTTATGTATGTGTTAGTAGCAACTTTTAATGCAATTTACTCAAAATAAAGGAAAAAAATTTAAAAATCTGTAAATCTGCAAACGGCTAAAAGGAAAATACCTTTCAAATAATAGACGTTTGGTCAAAATCGGGATAAAACGGTAGAACAAAACATCAGTCACAAGAAATCGCCTAGCCTATTAATATTATAGATAGTCATACGCCCGGAATATGCTATGTTATTGAAAAAAATTGATAAAAAATAATTAAAATTTTTTTAAAGGTTTCGTTTTATAAAATAAATTTAAAAAATTTAAAATTAAAATTTCAGTGTTACAAAATCATCCCAAAAACTCAACATGGCATTCTTCCAACAATAGTGTCGTCTTAACTCCGAACAAAATATTTGAGGTTTGGCTACAGCCAACATTGTATAATTTTGTTATTAAGAGAATATTATGATATCATGCATGGGACAATTTGGTTACGAAAATATTTTTGGTTCTATTAGATACTCAACATGTTATACGATCTCATTACACATCAAACTGGTGGTTGTGTTTGAAAACCATTTTAAATAAGTTTTGGTGAATAATATATTAAGGTAAAAATATTTCATCAAACCACTGGAACGCGCGGTCGTAGAAAGTTTTAATGTTGAAGAATTCTAAAATTTAATAAAACAGAAAACAAATACACTGCTGCTCACTTGAATAGCGTCGTTCTTATAATTTATTTTCAAGCACCATTGCTCCCAAACCAATAGCGCGATTGAGTTTATTTGAGTTGTTTAAATCAAAGTTTATTCAGTTCCAAAAATTATAACAAAATCTAATTGACATATTTTATGCGAAAGTATTTTTTTTTTTTAAACAATACTGGTGATAAAAAGTTAAGGTTATTGGTTGGCTCACTTGAATAGAACCCCTTCATAAAAATACATATTTTTTACTAAGTGACGTCTTAAAACTAAACTTATTTTAAGCGCCCCGGTATGTGAGTACGTAGCGTGCTCGCCTATCATGCGGGGGTCGTGGGTTCGATTCCCACCAAAAACACCAGCCATATGGTCTTTGTCACTCGGCTTATCCCTGGACCCAAATTAGAATACAAATTTACTTTGCATTATAATTAATATAAATAAATAAAAATAATAATAAACTTATTTTGTAATAAACTTATGTAAGAAGAATTTTAACATTCCTCCGTGATTTCGATTAAAATCATAAATTCTGTTTGGTATGTAATCGTATAGTTTCTTAATAAATTTATCGAAATGCAATGCCAGCCGTGTTTAATTGCTTCAATTAATTCATTTTTATCTGAATACTGCTTCCCTGTCTCATACAATTTGCGTGCAACCCATCCCCAGACATTTCCAATAATGTTTAGATCAGGAGAGTATGGTGGCCTGTTCAGCAACTTCACATTTTTAAGTTCAATCCAAGATTGGCGCATTATTTTGTTGGAGTTTCCACTCCAAGCCGCCTAATAATTCAACTACCTCCTGAAAAGTCTTATCTAGCACGATTTTATATGATGTCGCGTTCATTCTGGGCGTCTAAAACTGAAATTCTAAAGTGCCATAATAAGAAACTATCAGAGCCCAGCCGTCGAAATTCGAGTGCAAATTCTAGGAAATTTTATTTTTTCATTCAATTTATTTATTTCCATCTTTTTTAATCTATTTAATTCATTAAATTTATCTATATATATAAAATTCATTTTCTGTTTGTTTGCTTGTTTGACCGCTATACAAATTTTTATTTTTCAACGGATTTTCCTGAAATTTTGTACGCACGATCTATATACCCCAGGAAAGGTCGCCATACACTTTTTACCGGCCACGCCTACTTTTACGCCCACTTTTTAATTAAAATTCATTTTCTGTTTTATTCATATTTGTTCACTATACAAATTTTTATTTGTTAACAGATTTCTCTGAAATTCGGTATACACGATCCCTGTACTCCAGCTAAGGTCGCCATATACTTTTATCGACCACGCCTACTTTTACGCCCACTTTTTATATACAATTCATTTTCTGCTTTTTGGTATATTTGTTCGGTATACAAATTTTTATTTTTCAACGCATTTCTCTGAAATTTGGTACACACGATCTTTGTACCTCAGGCCAGGTCACCGGGTACTTCTTGCGGCCACACCTACTTTTACGCCCACTTTTTGTATACAATTCGTTTTCTGTTTTTTGGTATATTTGTTTGCTATACAAATTTTTGTTTTTCAACGGAATTCTCTGAAATTTGGTACACACGACCTCTGTACTCCACCTAAGGGCGCCATATGCTTCGTGCCTGCCACGCCTACTTTAACGCCCACTTTTTGTATACAATTCATTTTGTTTTTTGGTATATTTGTTCGCTATACAAATTTTTATTTTTCAACCGATTTCTCTGAATTTTGGTACACACGATCTCTCTCCTCCAGGGAAAGTCGACATATTCTTCGTACCGGTTACGCCTACTATTACGCCTACTTTTTCTATACAATTCATATTCTCTTTTTTGGTACATTTATTCGCTACACAATTTTTTAACGGATTTCTCTGAAATTTGTTACACACGATCTCTGTACTCCAGAGAGGTCGCCATATGATTCTTGCCGGTAACGCCTACTTCTACGCCCGCTTTTTATACAAAATTAATTTTCTGTTTTTTGTATATGTTCACTATAGAAATTTTTATTTTTCAAAGGATGTCTAAAATTTGGTCACACGATCTCTATACTACAGGGAAGGTCACCATATGCTTCTTACAGGCCACGCCTACTTTGCGCCAACTTCTATGTATATAAAACTTATTTTTTCCTTTTATTTGTCTCTTTATTTGATTGCTATAAAAACTTTTATTTTTCAATGGCTTTCTTCGAAATTTAGTACATATCCCAGAGATTTTTACCGACCACGCCTACTTTTACGCCCAATTTTCTTATAAAATTCATATTTTGTTGTGTGGTATATTTCTTCCCTATACAAATTTGTACTTTTCAATGGATTTGTCTGAAATTTGGGCTACACGGAAATAACTACACGGTGAACAAATTCCCCAAACTTAAAAAAAGGTACCCAAAAGAAATTAACAAATTCTCCATTTTTTTTTTTAATCGAAATAAAAAATTAACTTACTCCCCAAATTCATTCTTAAATTTTTACATATTTTTATTTAATGAATTTTGTTAAATATTTATTTTAGTAAAATGAGTATTCTTTTCAAAATAAGTTGCAATAGCTGCGTGGGAGCACAGGTGTGGTTGCCAAACGCGCGGAAGCGGCGCGCGGCGTGCGACCGCGGACTCGGACGCGACGGGTGCGGACGCGACGCGCCCTCAGAACACAGCTCAGCTAAAATATCGCAATGTTCTAAAAAATATGTTTTAGGAATTAAAATAAGTTAACGAGAACTAAGCGGAGGCACGAGTAGTAGCTGCGAGGAAGCGGCGCGAGGCGCGCGGCCGCGACGCGCTCGCGGAACACAGCTCAGCTAAAATATCGACCACGGACTCGGACGCGACGGATGCGCACGCGACGCGCTTTCGGAACACAGCTCAGCTAAAATATCGCAATGCTCTAAAAAATATGTTTTAGGAATTAAAATAAGTTAAAATAAGTTAAAGTAAGGCGCGCGGACGCGACGCGCTCTCCGTACACAACTCAGCTAAAATACCGCAATGATCTGAAAAATATATTTCGGCGATTAAAATAAGTTGACAGCAACTGCGCGGCAGCACGGGTATGGGTGCCAAACGCGCGGCGCGCGACCGCTGACTCGGACGCGACGGATGCGCACGCGACGCGCTCTCGGAACACGGCTCAGCTAAAATATCGCAATGCTCAAAAAAATATGTTTTAGGAATAAAAATAAGTTAACGAGAACTAAGCGGCAGCACGGGTAGTAGCTGCGAGGAAGCGGCGCGAGACGCGCGGACGCGGACGCGACGGATGTGGACGCGACGCGCTCGCGGAACACAGCTCAGCTAAAATATCGCAATGCTCTAAAAAATATGTTTAGGAATTAAAATAAGTTAACGAGAACTAAGCGGCAGCACGGGTAGTAGCTGCGAGAAAGCGGCCCGAGGCGCACGGACGCGAACGCGACGGATGCGGACGCGACACGCTCGCGGAACACAGCTCAGCTAAAATATCGCAATTATCTGAAAAATATATTTTGACGATTAAAATAAGTTGACAACAACTGCGCAGCAGCAAGGGTGTGGCAGCCAAACGCGCGGAAGCGAACGCGACTCGCTCGCGGAACACAGCTTAGTGAAATGTCGTATGATAAATTTTATCTACGTATGTGAAATAATTACCTGTTGATCAAAATAGGCCACACATATACTGTAAGCAGTTGCTTAAAGAAACTTTGCGACACAATATTAAACGTCGCATTAGCCTTTCATTTCTGAAACTTGAATTTGACGTCTCTGCTCAATGATGATCACTTATTGAATGAATTAATTCAATTTTTAAAAGTTTTGATTCCTTTAATTTGCGGCCCATTCCGTTATATTTGATGTTTATAAATAAACTGAAAAAAAAAATTAAAGCGGCTTCGCACCTTATTTTTGAAGCATTTTTGCTGCAGCATCTTATAAAAAACTTCTAAAGTAAAAAACCAAAAACTTTTTAATTGAAATAAAAAATGAATTTTCTGCCTATACAAATTTTTGGGGAGAAAGTTCATTTTATTGGGGAATTTGCTAATTGGGGACTAAGTACTCAGCGCCTGGTAAGCATAGTGAACCATTTTTCAAGTCAAAGGCCTTTTCATCCCGGGCAAGACCGGGTAAAAACAGCTAGTTTCATTATAAATATTTGATGAACACACAGAAGTAAGAAAATAAGGTATTTGAACCAAACTGTATGCTAATTTTAGGCAATTCATAATTCAACACGGGGCGATATGCAATTATTATAATTCTGTTCAATTGGGTTATTGTCGGTATTGGTTTATGTTCAAAATTATTTTTCAATTCAACACAGGGCTTTATATACAATTTTTTCAAACACATTAACAAATTTAATAAACATTCATGTGATAGTAGCAACTTTGAATGAAATTTACCTCAAAAAAATGTTCCAGACGGTGCAAATCTGTAAATCTGGTGGACAGCTAAAGAGAAATATCTTTCAAATGAGGTATGTTTGCTCAAAATCGGTTTAAAACTGATAAATTTACAGCGGTCACAAGAAATCGCCTTGCCTAATAATAATATAGATAGTTCAAAAGAAAGAGCTTGATCCACTGCTTATTTTATTTATTTTATTTATTTATATTTATTTATTTGATAATTTCCTGTACAACAAGATTAAATCTTATAATTACAGTACAGGAAAGCATTATTGTTAGATGTGCAAGTTTAACAAAATTTGAATACTTAAAACTAATAATAATATTTTAATTTATCACAATATTATATTATTTTAAAATCAGGCAAAAAGTTTAAATAAAAATAGTTTAAAAGTTTTGCCTTGCTGTTAAGTTGCTGGTTTTGTGGAATAATATTCCAAAGACGTATAGCACTAGTATAAAACTGCCATTCTGACACAAGATATTTATGCCTAGGGAGAATGATCTTCCTACCTCTTTGTGATCTTGCGAAACGAATTTTTGCGTAAAGATATGGTGGATTTTGAGTATATATAATTTTGTGAAAAAAATATTGGTACTCGAAAATTAAGCAAGTTTTCAAAAGATACGCTGTAAAGGCTTTTTGTAAAAGATGAAATATGTTCAAACTTCCTGAAACCAAAGACATATCTAACGGTATTATTACACAGCACATTCATCTTACGTTTGCTACTGGCATCACAATTTGCAAAGAGCTCACATCCATACATTAGACCAGGAATAAGGTATGCTTTTGCCAACAATATCCGAACTCTTTAAGGTGTAAAATACTGCGTTGACCAGAGGGACCTAAGTTTAATGTACGTTTTTCCAACCAGCGAGTTAATGTGACTTGTCCAGGTAAGATGATTGTTGAAAATAATTCCGAGATTTTTCGTTGCTTGCACGATCTCTATTCTTTCGTTATTAATTTTTACAAATTCATTGAAAGTAGGAACAGTTTTTTTCTTATGAATTACCATACATTTAGATTTTTATGGATTCAAACAAAGTCCATTTGCAGTTGCCTATATATAGATTTTTCTAACATCATCGTTTAGCTTAATCAAATTTGCATCAATTAATTGCATTGGGCTACTCAAATATAATTGGACATCATCCGCATAAAAATGCATTTTACTATGAGAAAGTTGTTTTGGCAAATCATTCACATATAGTGAGAAAAGTAATGGTCCCAGAATCGACCCTTGTGGAACTCCCCTAGTAAGGGTTAATGGACTAGACCAAGTATTATTAGAAAATACGGATTGTGTTCGTTCCGTTAGATATGAAAATAAGAGCCGCGTTGAAGTTGATGAAAATTTAAAGAAATATTGAAGTTTCATGCACAAAATATAGTGGTCAACTGTGTCAAATGCCTTAGAATGATCAAGTAGCACCAAAAAATTTATTTTTCCATCATCTAGTTCACTTCGAATATTTTCCGCAACATCAACCAAAGCAGTAACACAGCTGTAGTTTGAGCGAAATCCTGATTGTTTTTCACTCATTAAACATTTGTCCTTAATATATTTACACGTTTGAGAATGTAGAATCTTTTCCAGTACTTTTGAAGGAAAGCAAAGAATGCCAATTCGTCGGAACTCTGTATCAGATTTTGGAATTGGTATAATTTTAGCGTGCTTTCGTACTAACGGGAAAATGCTTGACGTAATAATATTATTAAATAAATGTGTAATATATTGTTAAGGTAATGGCAAAAGTATATATATAAATTTCGGGTGCATGTTATCATGTCCAACTGCATTAGATTTAATTTTCGCAACAATTAAAAGAACCTCAAACTGAGAGACGCAAGAGAATTCGAACGCATCGGAATCATCGTTATTTATATTCCTTAAAGTTGAAAAATTATAGAAATTCTTGTCAGTGTGTATCATTGGTAAATTTATGAAGGCACGATTTAGTTCATTGACATCAACTTGACAGTCATTTCCTGTAACGTCTTTACCAATCCCTATTCCAAACTTTCTTCGAATCTAGAGCAGATCCAAAGCGATTTGAGTAATATTGTGTTTTGGCAATTCCTATTTTGTTATTGACATTACGTCTAGCCACACGGTATTTAGCTTTTGATTCAGGTGTTTTGAATCGTTTCCACATCGAATAGGAAATATCTCTCTCTTGAATTAACAGTTTAATATCAGTAGAAAACCATGGTTTAGTTTTAGCCGAAAAAATCTTGGATTTCATCGGAACAGCAATATCATATATTCGTTGAATATTACTCTCAAAAAATAATAATTGTTCATCCACAGATGTCATCAAATACATATTATTCCAGTCAACTCGGAAAATGTGCTCAAGCAACGTATTATAATTTAAGTTCTTGAAATATCGATAGTAATACAATTTCTCTTCGTGCTGAATTCGAAAATTATAGGTCAGGAAAATTAAAGCATGTTTAGAGAAACACCAAGCTGAAACCTGATTATACAATATTACATTTGATAAGTTGGCCACAAAGAATAGATCCAGTAATATGTTATTCGTATTTGTATAAAGCGTTGGAGTAGTTTTATTAACTGGTGTGAGTCCAAGCGAAAACATATTGTCACTTAATGTAGTTTCTATTAGGATATTGGAATTAAAATCACCGCACATTACAATATCGTCATATGCAACAGTTAGTGTTTCCAATGTTGAAATGAAGTCAGCAAACGTATGACGGTGGCTTTACACTTCTGCTACTCAGTGTAGTTGCAAATAAATTTCTGAAATAAATAAACAACAAAAAACCTTGAACTTGAAAATTAATTTCAAGTTCATTTCTATATACTTTAGAAACACGCGTTTGATTTTTTTTCACGAAATAATTCCTACATACATTGCTTAAGCAGCGTTAGTTACTCTTTGGTGGTTCTCACCGTGCAATTTTTTTATTATGTACATGTCATACACAGAAACCGGTTTTCGGTAGTACATGCATACTAACATTTGTGATTGAGCTTTCGCTCTTTCATAAACCCTCCCCCTTTTGTTGGTATAGTAATGTAGTTGAGAGATCACTACAACCATTATCTATTATTGAAGAGAGCCCTGTTTGAGTTTTTTTTGTTTATGTACATAAGATTGATGTAGGTCAGTTTCGAAAAGAAAAAAAGAAAAAATTAAAATATATAATCTGCAATTTTTGGCAAAGCGCATTATTCTAGTTTTGGTTTTGGTGACGAACGTCTACTTTGATTAGTGATTTAAAGTTAGGCTAAGAAGTTTAAAATAAATTAAGTTAAATTAAAATTTAAGAAGAATTAAAAAAAAAATTAAGAACAGTTTAATAATAATAAAATTAAATATTAAATAAAATGTAAAATAAGTGTAAGAGTAAGGACCAGTTAAAATAAAATAAAAAAACTTCGAAATTTAAAATTAAACAATAAGAACAAAATAAAATTTACAATTTAAAAAAAATATAAAAATTTAAGAACAATAAAGAAATAAAAAAAAAATAAAATCAACTGTAAATTTAAAACGTTAAAGCTAAAAGCTGAAAATTAAATATAAAATAAAAGCAAAACAAGTGTAAGAAAAACTTAATTGTAACGTAGAACTACCAACTACAAAAGCAAAACAAATTAAACATTTGACAAAATAAATTTTAAAGTGGAGAAACTTGACCAAAAAAAAAAAAAAAAAAAATTTAAAAACTTACCTTATTGAAACACTGGTTCATCATCATCACCTTCAACCCTATACATCATTACTCACCTATAAACATGAAATAGTAGCAGTACAGCATCCAGCATCAACCACATTCTTCTAGCGGTAAATTCACTCATTTATTACTATATATATATTCAAAACAAATTTCTTTGTACAAAATTTAACTTAAAACCTATGCTAATATGCAGTTAAAAATTTTTCTAAAATAAATAAGCTTAATGCTAAATATAAACTAAAATCTTTATAAAATTAAATGAAAATTTATGCTAAACTTAACTTAATATTTTGTTATATATAAATTAAAAGTTGTCCTAAAAATTACCAAGAATTTTTCTATATATAAATTAAAGTTTTTTTTCTAAAATTTTATATAAAAATTTTGCTCAATATAAATTAAATTTTTTTTCCTATAAATTTATATACCAATTTTGCTCGATATAAATCAAAAATTTTCTTCCTAAAATTTTATATACAAATGTTGCTCTATATAAATCAAAAATTTTCTATTAAACATTACTTAAAATTCTTAATATATATATATGAATTAAAATTCTTTTGCTAACCATATTTTTTTATGTAAGATTTGGCCAAATTAAATAACTAGGGAACGAAAATACCTAAATTAGTTATATTAAATATTGATAAAATTATATGTACATAAGTAAAGTACAGTGAAGTGCAAAATGTTTTGTTACCACTTTATAAAATTAAAAATTTACTTGAAAATTGAAAATTTTCTCAATTTATCAAAAAGTCTTTTGACAAATTAAAATTAAAATATATTTAAATGAAAGTTCACTGTTCTTAACATAAAAAAAAAAAAAAAAATAAAAAATTATTTTTTGTTATTAAATTAATTTTCTAAAATTTTAAACAATAATTTATATGAGATTTTTCCAAATGTAAATAAAGCTTAAATTTGTTTTGACTTGAAAAAATTTAAATCACTTGTCATGGAATAATTTTTTTCTTTGGTATAAAGAGGGCCAGACATGGTAAGTAGTTGTGGTGTGATTAGGGGTTTCTTATAAAATATTTTTTTTTGGACTAACTTAAGAAACACGGCTGGTGAGGGCACTAGGATCGTTAACACCCACCGATCCAAATCCGTAGTGTAAGGTGAGGGAAAGGGTCAGGATCGTTTTGTATTGTTTGGCTTAGGTCTATTAACCTCAATTCTTTTTTTTTTTTTTTTTTGTCCGTCTGTCCCGTTTCATTCTCTTAGAGAATTTATATTGCAACTTATGCACCGTGAAAGCACGTTCATATTTTTTTTTGTTATTGGTAATGAAGGGAACAATAGGCCAAGAACCCACCCACATCCGGCGAGAAATAGCCTTTGCGAACGTGCGGCCAAATTGTTCATCCCTACTTAAAGGAACCATTACAAACGATATTCTCTATAATTTCAACAAAAACAAATAAGAAAATTATAGTCGGTCTAGACCGACTATACGATACCCTATACCATGCGTTTAGAAACCCTATCTCTTAGGCCCAACTAACTGGACATAGAAAATAAGCAAAAACCAAATTTGAGTGGGATTTTTATTAATTTTTTTGGCTGCAGATATGAAAAAGTTCATATCGGATGCTATATCTATATGGGGACTAGGTCCAAAAATGGATCAATCCTGATCATGTTTGGTAAAGTCTCTTGTATTTTGCAAAAATATATACAAACAAAATTTGAGATGAATCAGTGCAATATTTTTGTTTTTAATAGATTTAAGTGAAGATCGGGAAGCAGCCTATATGGGGCCAAAGGGACCATTTTCGGACTACTCATTAATGGATGTAATGAACGCATACAAACCCAATTTGAATAAGATCTATATGACAATTTGGATCTTATGGCAATTTATGTCGATTTCATAGGGGTAATTTGTATGGGGGCTAGGTCTGAACATGGACCGATTCTCACCAATTTCAACAGCGTTCATCCCATGCCCGATAAAAGCTTATATACCAAATTTCATCAAAATATGTTTATATTTGCGACCTGCAGTTTGATTACAAAGTTTACATGGACACACAGACGGATGGACGGACATTGTTAAATCAACTCAAAAAGGGATTCTGATTCGATCGGTATAATTAAAGATGGGTCCATGTCAAATATTTTTGGTTGTTACAAACAGCAGCACAAAGTCATTATACCCAAACCACATAGTGGAAAAGGGTATAAAAATGAAGGAAATCGGCCGGATAGAACGGCCAGATGGACTGACTTTAGTTATCATAATTTTTTATACCCTATACCACTAGTGGTTTGGGTATAATGACTTTGTGCTGCTGTTTGTAACAACCAAAAATATTTGACCTACACCCATCTTTAATTATACCGATCGAATCAGAATCACTATCTGATTCGATTTAACGATGTCCGTCCGTCCGTCTGTCCGTCCGTCTGTGTGTCCATGTAAAGCTTGTAATCAAACTGCAGGTCGCAAATATGAATATTTTTTGACGAAATTTGGTATTTAATCTTATATCGGCCATGGGATGAACGCTATTGAAATTGGTGATAATCGGTCCATGTTCAGACCTAGCCCCCATACAAATGACCCCTATGAATCAACATATATTGCCATAAGATCCAAATTAACATACAAATCTTAGTCAAATTGGGTTTGTATGTATTTATTACATCCATTAATCAGTAGTCCCAAAATGATCCCTATTGGACAACTCTTAGTCATAGGCCCCATATAGAGCTACTTCCCGATCTTCACTTAAATCTATCAAAAAACAAAAATATTGCACTGATTCTTCTCAAATTTTGTTTGTATATATTTTTGCAAAATACAAGAGACTTTACCAAACTTGGTCAGGTTCGGTTCAGTTTTGGGCCTAGTCCCCATATAGATATTGCATTCGATATGAACTTTTTCATATCTGCAGCTGAAAAAATTAATAAAAATCCCACTCAAATTTGGTTTATGCTTATTTTCTATGTCCAGTTAGTTGGGCCTAAGAGATAGGGTTTCTAAACGCATGGTATAGGGTATTGTATAGTCGGTCTAGACCGACTATAATTTTCTTACTTGTTAATATATAAGATGGCTCCTCATACCATTATAATGATTGTTGTCTTTTTCTTCCCACTGTGTTTGGAAACAGATATTCGCTATATCTGTGGAGCAGACAATCTTAGTTTATTGTTGAACAAAGTCAATGCTCATCTCATGGAGCATTGCCTAATTCACGCTAATGTAAATAATACTAAGCGTTTGATGGTTGTATGACAATTCTTGTTTTATTCAAATTTGCTTCAGCTTATAAAGCTGCTTTGAGAATCTATTTCTTAGTCTAGTATTGAGTGACGTTTAGAAGTCACTCAATAATTCTTTAATAACTTTATATAAATTCTAATTCTTAAAATTCTATTGTAACCTATGTACATTGTATTAACGTCCCAGTATTTTTAGAAAGCGATTGCGGTCAATAGTAACGTACTGAGTGATTTTCATATTCATTGAACGTCACTCAATATTTTAAATCTCGCTTTTTATTACAAAAATCAAAAGTGTAATCCTAAACCCTTTTGCTCTAGTTTTGCCCCAGTGCAATGGTTTGTTTACATTAAAACAAAAATAAAAACACTTGCCTGTTAAACTAGTGGGATATTCATATGTATGTACATGTATGGTTACTTACAATATTTATGTTTGCTTGGCATAATTATTACTTTAATATTAACAACTTAACATTACATTGTACAGTTGGGTATGTATGACACACGTATCATTTGTTTATATTTAACTTGTGCGTGACGTCATGCTATCACTACACCCCTACCCTTTCAGTTAAATCACACCATTTATGTTAACAGAAATTGTGTGATTTCACTTAATTACTGTTTGGTTGTTTTACAAAATATGAAATTTGAATACATTATAAGTGGTTTCTAATTGCATCTATTCAAAAAATTTGTTCTTTGATAATTGATTATGCCGTAAGTAGTGACTAAGTGATGTGACACTTATTTTGTAATTTTTATTTTTTTTTTCGTTTGAAATATGATTACATGATAATTTAGGTGATAAGTTATATAATAATTGTTTTCATATTCGTTATTGATATTATTCTTATATGTATGTGTACATTTTTGTTAATTTTGTAAAGAAAAACTTATATTAACATTTTATTATTTTGTTTATTAAAATAGTTTTTGTATGTGTCACTTATTATATCTTTTTAATAAATTTTTATGAAAAGTTTTTGTTTTTTCATTTTTTCTTACTGTTACATTTAAATTATCTATATTTACTACTTCATATGGACCATGATAAGGTCTTTCATTCTTTTTTCTAGTTTCTAATCTTACTAAAACTAAATCTCCTACACTAAGATCTATACTATTTATTTTATTATATGATTCTAAACTTCTATTCTTTTTTGTTACGTCTATCAGTTTTCTTGCATTCTCTAATGAAATTTTCATTCGCATCTTTAATTCATTTGCATAATTGTCTAGGTTATATACTCTATCACTATTCATGACCTGTTCACCCGGTAGTCTTGGTAATTTACCAAAAATTAACTCATATGGTGAATAATTGGTGTCTATATGTGGTGTTATATTATATGCGAAAGAATAATAAGGTATCCAATCACTCCAATTTTCATTATTAACGAACGATAAAAAGTATTCGTTCAACACTCTGTGATTTCTTTCTATTGTGCCCAAAGTTTCATGGTGATATGGTGTAGACAATCTTTGTTCGATTTTTAACAAATTACATATTTCTTTCATTAGTTCATTTACAAATTCTGTACCTCTATCAGATTTTAGAGTACCGAAAATGCCATATTTTAATATCAAGCTTTCAGTTAAGCACTTTGCTACACTTTTAGCTTCTTTTGTCTTCATCGGGACTGCTATAACGTATTTGGTAAGCTCACACTGCATCGTTAGAATGTATCGAAAGTTCTCTGACGGCCTTAAAGGTCCAACTGTGTCGATAACTACAGTGCTGAAGCTATTTTCCGGTGTATCTGTTATGGATAATGGTTCCTTAGTGTGTCTTATCTGCTTACTTCTCTGGCAGAGATCACACTTTGAGACATACTTTCTCACCATTTTATTCATATTCTTCCATATGTATTTCTGTTTTAGTTTTATCAATGTTTTTCTTATTCCGAAATGTCCTCCGCATGGTGTGTCGTGATACAATTTTATTAATTCTTGTTTTTCCTTTTCATTAGTTATTCTTTGAGGTTTGCTATATAGGAGAATTCTGACGTCTTTTTCTTTGCTTTTATTAATGATTTCTTTCATTTTTTCTATCTTTATTTTCTTAAATATTTCGTCACCTTTTTCTAGTGCGAACATAACACAATTCAATCTGCTTAAAACAGAAGGTAGTTTCTCCAACATATTACATATATAATCGGGATTATCGCTACATCTGATGGCCATTTGATTTAGAGCAGTATTGTTCTCCATTTTAAATTTTCTAGTCGACTCGTCAATTATAAACTTCAGCTTTACTGCAAGTTTTATATCATTCATGGATGTACACTCCCACATGTTGAGTTGATCAGGCTCAGTAAGATTTGTATCATCATTAACCTCTTTCTTAGGTTTATTTCCTCTTTTTGTTTCATTTGTATCTTTACCTCTTGTTTCAGTTTTGTTTTCATTTTCTTCAGTTTGTATCATCTTTCTTTTCATATTTCTTGTCATCACCAGCGATTTTTTTATATTTTCATCAATATTCTGAGGTATCATTGTCTTTAGTTTATCGGAATCTATTTGTATTCTAGATAGAGCATCTGCATTGGTGTTGTTCTTTCCCTTTTTATAAATTATCTGAAAATCGTAGTCAGACAATTCCAAACGAATTCTAGTTAGCTTTGAACTTGGGTTTTTGTGAGTAAACAGTGCGATTAGTGGACGATGGTCAGTTACTACTACGAATCTTCTACCGAATAGGTATGGTCTGAAGAATTGTATACCCCAGTGTATACCAAGTAATTCTTTCTCGATTACTGACTTGTTTCTCTCGTGTTTATTAAGTGATCTGCTGGCAAAAGATATTGGTCTATCTTCACCAACTTCTCCCTGCGATAACACGGCTCCTAACGCAAAATCAGATGCGTCAGTAGTGAGTATGAATGGTTTTTCGAAATTCGGGTACTGTAGAATGGGCGGACTTATTAGTCTATTTTTCAGAGTTTCAAACGCTGTCCTACATTGTTCTGTCCATTCGAATTTTTGATCTTTTTTCAATAATTTATTCAAGCAATTTGCTATTTCGGCAAAGTTTTCAATAAATCGTCTGTAGTAATTACAAAATGCTACAAACCTTCTAACATCGTCAGCATTTTTCGGTACTGGATACTTTCTTATCGCGTCAAATTTCTCAGGATCTGGTTTTATTCCACTTTGTGTTATTAAATGTCCAAGATATATTACTTCAGGCTTTAGAAAACAACATTTACTAGCGTTCAGCTTCAAATTATACTTTCGTAATTTGTCAAAAACCTTTACCAAATTGGCGTTATGGTGATTAAGGCTACAACCAAAAACTATAATATCATCTACGTAAAGAAAAGCTTCAGATTCCAAGCCAGATAGGGCTATTGTCAACATGCGTTGAAAGCTGTTCGATGATATTTTTAGACCGAATGGTAGTCTTGTGTATTGGTAATGACCGTTTGGAGTAGAAAAAGCTGTGTAAGGACGTGATTGATGGTCAAGTTCAATCTGATGAAAAGAACTTGTCATGTCCAAAGTAGAAAAATACTTGGCTCTACCCAATTTATCCAAAATGTCATCTAAACGAGTCAAAGGAAATTTATCATTAACTATTTTATCATTCAATTTTCTAAAGTCGACAACTAATCTCCATTTTCCCAAATCTGTCTGTCCCTTCTTTGGAACTAATAACAGTGGTGCGTTGTACGGACTAATCGATGGTTCAATGATATTAGCCTCCAAAAGTTTCTGAACCTGAGAATTTATCTCTGTTGTCTGTGCCTGTGGCAACCTATAATTTTTTATGTATACTGGACTGTTGTCATTTAAGTCTATTGTTTGTTTGTAGAAATTATTTGCAGTCAGCTCCTCATCCTCCATGTGGAATATTGATTGATATTCCCTTATAATTGAAGTTAGTTTTTCTATATTTTCATTATCCAAGTCCTTCATTTCAAAGTTTTCCATCAACTTTTTAAATCTCTCTTGTGTATAAGATTTGTCATTTGTTCTCCTGTTATACGAACATATCCGATAATTTCGTAGTGGTCTTGTTTCGATTTTTAAGTTATTTATCGTAACTATTTTATCTGTTACATTTAACAATTTGATATGTTGATTGCCATTTTTGGGTATTATTGCGTTTGCCAAAAATACACCTTTAAATATTTCTTTATTCAATATTATCGCATCTTCCTCTAGTTCAATATTAAATGGTATTATGATTTCACTTCTATTTGGTATTCTTACTCTATTAATCTGGAAGGTATTATCATGAATTGGCATCATTATCGTCTCGTTGTCAATATTAAATGTTAGTACATATCTGTCATAATCGATATTGCATTTATACTGTGAAAGAAAATCTCTTCCCAGAATTCCATCTGTTTTTATTGGAAAATTATTCTCTACTATTTGTATCTTTTGCCTGATGGTGTTGTTATTTATATTAAAGGCAATTATCGTGGAACCCAGTGATTTCACAATCTCTTCCGAAATTCCTGTCAAGTTGCAGTATTCATCCTGGTTTATCTCATAACCCGTTAAGAACTTACTCTTGCATAATGAGACGTCAGCCCCTGTGTCAATCAGAAATGTTAGTTCATTTTCTGCATTCACGATGTTTAATCTTACGTAGTTTTCGAGTTCGGATGATATGTTATATATTCTTTTATTTTCTAATAATTGTTCCCTACTGGAGATTCCGTTTGTTCGGTCTCCGGGTCTTGGAAGTTTCCCTGTATTTGATTTATTGTGCGATTTCTATTATTGTTATTACTTCTTTGGTTATAGTTATTTCTGTTGCTACTGTTGTTGCCATTATAGGTAACATTTCTATTATTGGTAATCTTTCTATTATTGTTACGATTTCTGTTGTTATAATCATTTCTGCGGTAAATGTTGTTATCAGCGGTTGCAATTCTACTCATGCATTTATTTGCAAAATGATTCAACTTTCCACAATTGCGACATTTCGCGCCTTCTGCGGGACATTTATTGCCATGTCTTCTTCCGCAATTTCTACATTCTGACTGTCTATAGTTTGTAATATTAGTCGTTCTATTTTGTTGTGCGGTTTGATGTAGTACTTGCTTCTGCTGCGTTCTTGATGCAATTTTTTCGGCAATTTTCAAAGCTTCCACAAATGTTGTTACCTGGCTTGCGTCTATCGTGGCCATTATATGTGGATCTGTTATACCATTTACAAATGCGTTGAAAGCAATATTACTATTGGTATTTATTATAGCATTTCTATATACTTCGCCTTGTTCTGATATCTGAATTTCGTTCAACTCTGTTACCAGACTTTCTATTTTATTCGCAAAACCCAACACATTATTGTTCCTTTGTACTATACGCGTTATTTCGCCTAAAACCGTATTTGAAGATCTTGTCGGTTTATATGTCAATTTCAACACTTCTATCAAATCATCGATAGTTGTTGGTACAGAAATTTGTTTTATTCTATTCTGAACTGTTATGTTTAACCGTGATTTAAAAATGAAATTAAAAAATGCATTTGCTTTTTCATCTGTCACCGTCATCGAAACTGTCTCCAAATTTGTCAAGAAATCTTGCAGTTCATCTGACCTACCAGAAAATTTTGGCACTAATTTGGTGATCAACGACAATTCATTCATATCCAAATTAGACATGATTGGACTCGTCATTGTCTTTCTCTTTGAATGTTGTTCTAGCAGTTTTAGAGCTTCCTCTTTGGTTTTTTCGAAACTTTCTAAAGCTTCTTTATTGTCTAATTTTCCTAAATCTGAATTCTTGATATAATTCTTGAAATTTTCTTCTAATCTTTGTATTTCTATACTTTTTTCCTTGATGGTTTCTAAAGTGTATGGCCTCGACAATGATTTTCTTGCATTTAAAGTAATCTGTTCTAGAGCTTTCTGCGCTTCCATTTGAAAATTATAACTCACTTTCCTTTATTTTTGTATTTTATAGTTATTTATTATTAGTATGGATTCAGTATCAGTATGGATTATAAATTCATTTAATTTATTCAAATAGTGACAAGAGTGTACCCTTGATGTCCATTAAGGCTTTTAATTGATTTTGTCCTAAAGCAGCTAATTTGTTAACCCTATATATAATTGTATTAGTTACATAAATTTTTACAATAACCCCTATTATAAATAAAATCATAAATATTAACATAATAATAATTGATATTTTAATAGTCTTCATGTTAAATAATTATTAGAATAATTGTTTAAATTTATATAATGAAAAAGAATATATTTTTTTGTATTTTTATCTTTATTTTCTCTTCTTTCTTTTTTTTTTTTTTTTCTTTCTTTTTTTCTTTTTAGTTTCCAGTTTTCCTTCCGCTGGTTCTCATGTGGGTATTTATTATATGTTCGATCTCGTCGATCTTTACCCAATATTTTGCCGCTAAGTCCCACGGTGGAGGTGGCGATGAATTGATGATTCTCTTTAGATTTGCTAACTCTCTCCTCTTTTTCACCAGGAATCCACCCCGACGCTTCGGTGGTTTAACCTTAGGTATCTTCAAAGTTTCCTCCGTTGCTTTTGGTCTGCTTCTCTTTAGGTATTCTTCAATGGTTAATGGTCTAGGACCAATTGTATTATCGTTCATAATAATAATAAAAAGAAACTACTCTTTGTTTGTAATTTATGCTACACCTTATGCATGGGCGAAATCGCCTCCGCACCCTAATAGGTTCTCACTTAAGAGCACACTATTTATATTTTTTTATTATTTTATTATCCGCATGTGTTTTACTCCTCGTCTTTTTCTTCTGTTGGTTCTGCTTGAAGATCCTGATTGTTCTTTGGCCGAACAATCCTTCTAATCCCCGGCGTGGATTAGGTTCCTTGCCAGCTCGATCTAGGAGCTCTTCTTATAAAAAAAATATATAAGGATGATCCACAGGAACGTTTAGGCTAGGATCGCCATATAATGATTGTTGTCTTTTTCTTCCCACTGTGTTTGGAAACAGATATTCGCTATATCTGTGGAGCAGACAATCTTAGTTTATTGTTGAACAAAGTCAATGCTCATCTCATGGAGCATTGCCTAATTCACGCTAATGTAAATAATACTAAGCGTTTGATGGTTGTATGACAATTCTTGTTTTATTCAAATTTGCTTCAGCTTATAAAGCTGCTTTGAGAATCTATTTCTTAGTCTAGTATTGAGTGACGTTTAGAAGTCACTCAATAATTCTTTAATAACTTTATATAAATTCTAATTCTTAAAATTCTATTGTAACCTATGTACATTGTATTAACGTCCCAGTATTTTTAGAAAGCGATTGCGGTCAATAGTAACGTACTGAGTGATTTTCATATTCATTGAACGTCACTCAATATTTTAAATCTCGCTTTTTATTACAAAAATCAAAAGTGTAATCCTAAACCCTTTTGCTCTAGTTTTGCCCCAGTGCAATGGTTTGTTTACATTAAAACAAAAATAAAAACACTTGCCTGTTAAACTAGTGGGATATTCATATGTATGTACATGTATGGTTACTTACAATATTTATGTTTGCTTGGCATAATTATTACTTTAATATTAACAACTTAACATTACATTGTACAGTTGGGTATGTATGACACACGTATCATTTGTTTATATTTAACTTGTGCGTGACGTCATGCTATCACTACACCATGACACCACCCTCTCGGCTGTGTAAATTAATTTATTTTCCTCCGAAAATATTACATGATTCCACTCCTTAGTCCACGTCATGTTGGCATGGCAAAAGCTAAGGCAATGCTCTTTACGGAGTATATTAAGTGGAGGTTTTTTCTTTAATTTTAAGCATTGCTGATGTGCTGCACTGACAATTATCCGCTTAACAATTGAGACGCTTGCATTTACACCGGTTTTTTCTCTAATTTTGGCAGCACAGTCGTGTAAATTTGACGCATGTCTGATAATAGCTCTCCTATCAGCAGCCGTAAGTACTATCGCGTAACAATGACAATATAACTTTACAGCCTCTATTAATTTTTCAAATATTTTGTGAAATGATAGTTCACACTCTCTATAAGCCTTAATTTTGGCTTTTTCCTCGACATCTAATGCTGTTGCTTGGCCCATATTGGTTGCAATTAATTGATTGTAATAAGTTAATGAACAATTATAAAATTTAGTGCACTTTTCCCTTTGACGCTCAGACGAAAACTGATAATAAAGTAAAGGGAGCTATACAAAAAACCCAAAAAAAAAAAAAATATATGAAATTTCTATATGCATTGAGCTTTAAAAGATTTTCATTATTGTTGAATTAGATTCAGGGGCGCTAATCAATTGATCGGCAGTGTGTATCATTTGTGGGTAAAATTTAAGCAAGAAAATAGTTTTAATAGTTTGAATGAAAAATATTTTACTTAAGTTTTATATATGGCTACACTAGCAAAGTTATGTTTTGTTTTTTAAACTATTTAAAAATAATACTAAACTTTAAAATGCCAAAAAAAAAAAAATGTTTAAGAAGATGACATGATTATGGTGTATGAACTAAAATTAATGCCAACAATAAAGCTGTCAAATTTCCAATAACTTTTAAAGAAATTAATCTGAAATTACTCTTTCCAACAATAAATTTTATTCGTGTTAAACAATTGCTATGAGAAATGGCAACGGAATAAAATATAAACTGTGTTTTATTATATAAGAAAAGTTTAATCTCAATGACTTTAATTCTTATTGTGAAAACAAAAATTAATGACGAAGTGATGATTAACATTATTACTTTTTGCTGCGTAAAGGCTCTTATGCAAATTTATAAAGTTAAGATATTATCAAGAAGATATAAAAGAAAAATAAAAGCAAAAGATAAAAACGAATTAAAATATAAATATAAGATAGTAGTAGTTATAATGAGGAAGTACAAATATTAAAGAATTATATAAATATATTGAGAAAGAAAAATTTTTTCTATATATCTATAATATTAATAGGCTAGGCGATGTCTTGTGACTGCCGTTTTTTTTCTACCCTTTTATCCCGCTTTTGGCCAAATGTATATTATTTGAAAGGTATTTCTTTTTAGCCGTTTTGCAGATTTACAGATTTTTAAATTTTTTCCTTTATTTTGAGTAAATTCCATTTAATTTGCTACTAACACATAAATAAAATTATACAATGCTATGTGTGTGTTTATTAATTTTGTTAATGCGTTTTTAATAAAAATGAGTTTGTTCATTTTGTTGATTTGTGAATTGGCTAGAATTGATTAGCATACTTTAAGGCTCTTTATTTAATGAAAAAATAAAATTTCCTAGAATTTGCGCTCGAAATTCGAGGGCTGGAATCTGCTAGTATAAAATTAATTTTCTGTTGGTTTGTTTGCTTGAACGCTATACAAATTTTATTTTTCAATGGATTTCTCTGAAATTTGGTGCACACGATCTCTGTATTACGGGTAATGTTACCATATGCTTCTTATCGACCACTCCTACTATTACGCCACTTTATATATACAATTCATTTTCTGTTTTTTGGTATATTTGTTCGCTAAACAAATTTTTATTTGTTAACCGATTTCGCTGAAATTTGGTATACACGATTTCTATACCCCAGAGAAGGTCGCCATATGCTTCTTACCGGCCGCGCCTACTTTTGTAATTATTTAAGGATTTTGCTCGTTTACTGCACATTATTCTCATATTCCAGGCAAGGTCGTCATATATTTTTTATCGGCCACGCCCACTTTTTAATTTTCTATATACGGTTTTAGTGTTTGCTAACATATTTTATTTTTTCAATGGACTTCCCTAAAACTTTTTCCGTAAATTTCTTTACTTACTACTCTTGAGTTTACATCATTATTACAAATATTCCTGTCTTGCCTTTTTATACCTTATACCACTATGTGGTTTGGGTATAATGACTTTGTGCTGCTGTTTGTAACAACCAAAAATATTTGACCTACACCCATCTTTAATTATACCGATCGAATCAGAATCACTATCTGATTCGTTTTAATGATGTCCGTCCGTCCGTCCGTCCGTCCGTCCGTCTGTGTGTCCATGTAAAGCTTGTAATCAAACTGCAGGTCGCAAATATGAATATTTTTTGACGAAATTTAGTATTTGATCTTATATCGGCCATGGGATGAACGCTATTGAAATTGGTGAGAATTGGTCCATGTTCAGACCTAGCCCCCATACAAATGACCCCTATGAAATCAACATATATGGCCATAAGATCCAAATTAACATACAAATCTTAGTCAAATTGGGTTTGTATGTATTTATTACATCCATTAATCAGTAGTCCCAAAATGATCCCTATTGGACAACTCTTAGTCATAGGCCCCATATAGAGCTACTTCCCGATCTTCACTTAAATCTATCAAAAAACAAAAATATTGCACTGATTCTTCTCAAATTTTGTTTGTATATATTTTTGCAAAATACAAGCGACTTTACCAAACATGGCCAGGATCGGTCCATTTTTGGACCTAGTACCCATATAGATATAGCATCCGATATGAACTTTTTCATATCTGCAGCCGAAAAAATTAATAAAAATCCCACTCAAATTTGGTTTATGCTTATTTTCTATATCCAGTTAGTTGGGCCTGAGAGATAGGGTCTCTAAACGCATGGTATAGGGTATCGTATAGTCGGTCTAGACCGACTATAATTTTCTTACCTGTTTATTATATGAGTTGTAACACTCCAAAATTAGTAGAGATTTATTTCATGGGTGAACAGATACAGGTTGATTACTATTGTAGGATTACTCCGATGAGGTTAATTCATACAAATATTTCCATGTCGCCTTTTTAATTACATTGGAAAACAAAATATTATATTTATTTCCAACTCGCCTGTTGGCTATATTGGAAAGCAACCAATTACAAATATTTGCATTTCATCTTTTTCACTACACAAATGAGTTGTAAAAGTGGAAAAAGAACTATTTGCAATTGTGACTTACATATGAAAGCATAGTATATAGCCGTACTACCCCAAATGCAAAGAGGTTAGACTAAACAGAGCTCCAGAGAACCCAATCAGACCCAAATTCGTATCGAGTCTCAGCGAATTAGACAATCTGAGTTGAGAAATGCTGAAACACCTGAGTGAACCCAATAACGTCTTGCAGCCCAAAGATCAAGACAAGCTTTGTTAAGACAAGCGGAAATGCCTGTATCTACTCAAGTGTGTCTAGAAATCCAGCGGCTAAGACAAGCTGAGTCTAGAGAATGTGAAACTCCTAAATCGACTCAACAACATATTCAGGCCCAACAGATAAGACAAGCTGAGTCGAGGGAATGTGAAACTCCTGAAACGACTCCAATATCCCTACCAGAAAACTATTGTAAGTTGGTTCCTTCATTGCAAGATATGGTACAAAAGTTTTTCCTAACATAACGTACATAAGAGGACAATCACTTTCGTTAGCAGGTATCAACTTAGAATCTCCCTGTTTATACCCTATACCACTATGTGGTTTGGGTATAATGACTTTGTGCTGCTGTTTGTAACAACCAAAAATATTTGACCTAACCCATCTTTAATTATACCGATCGAATCAGAATCACTTTCTGAGTTGATTTAACAGTGTCCGTCCGTCCGTCCGTCCGTCCGTCTGTGTGTCGATGTAAAGCTTGTAATCAAACTGCAGGTCGCAAATATAAATATATTTTGATGAAATTTGGTATATAAGCTTTTATGGGCCATGGGATGAACGCTGTTGAAATTGGTGAGAATCGGTCCATGTTCAGACCTAGCCCCCATACAAATTACCCATATGAAATTGACATAAATTGCCATAAGATCCAAATTGTCATATAGATCTTACTCAAATTGGGTTTGTATGCGTTCATTACATCCACTAATGAGTAGTCCAAAAATGATCCTTTTGACCCCATATAGAGCTGCTTCCCGATCTTCAGTTAAATCTATTAAAAAACAAAAATATTGCACTGATTCTTCTCAAATTTCGTTTGTACATATTTTTGCAAAATACAAGAGACTTTACCAAACATGATCAGGATCGGTCCATTTTTGGACCTAGCCCCTTTATAAATATAGCATCCGATATGAACTTTTTTATATCTGCAGCCAAAAAAATTAATAAAAATCCCACTCAAATTTGGTTTTTGCTTATTTTCTATGTCCAGTTAGTTGGGCCTAAGAGATAGGGTTTCTAAACGCATGGTATAGGGTATCGTATAGTCGGTCTAGACCGACTATAATTTTCTTACTTGTTTTATCATAGACAATTATATGTCGCCTGCTCCAGAGTTGGGAGCCACCACAAATTTTTCCTGTATGCACCAGAAGGAAAAACCAGAAATGTTGTACATCCCAAAGCTGTAGAATAACTAAAATCTGTAACTTTTAGACATCATGCACTCAAAATAATCCATGCATAAACATAGTTGTAATGGTAAGCAGGCGCTCAGCACTTAGTCCCCAATGAACAAATTGCCCCAAAAAACTGAACTTATTCCCCCAAAAATTGAGGAATAACTTCATGATGAACAAATTCCCCAAATTTTTAAAGAAAGTTCCCCATATTGCTCTCAAAATCTCTCCTGTAATAAATGTATTTAAAATCTGTATTTTTTTCAATAGCATCATTTCAGTGCGCGGACGGCAGCTCAGTTAAAATATCGCAATAATGTGAAAAATATATTTCGACGATTAAAATAAGTTGACGGCAACTGCGCGGCAGCACAAGTGTAGCTGCCAAACGCGCGGACGTGGATGCGGCCGTGACGCGATCTCGGAACACAGCTCAGCTAAAATATCGGAATAATCTGAAAAATATATTTTGGCGATTAAAATATATTGACGACAACTGCGTAGCAGCACGGGTGTAGCTGCCAAACGTGCCGATGCGGACGCGACTCGCTCGCGGAACACAGCTCAGTGAAAAGTCTTATGATAAATTTTATAACGGGTGATTTTTTAAGAGCTTGATAACTTTTTTTTAAAAAAAAACGCATAAAATTTGCAAAATCTCATCGGTTCTTTATTTGAAACGTTAGATTGGTCCATGACATTTACTTTTTGAAGATAATTTCATTTAAATGTTGACCGCGGCTGCGTCTTAGGTGGTCCATTCGGAAAGTCCAATTTTGGGCAACTTTTTCGAGCATTTCGGCCGGAATAGCCCGAATTTCTTCGGAAATGTTGTCTTCCAAAGCTGGAATAGTTGCTGGCTTATTTCTGTAGACTTTAGACTTGACGTAGCCCCACAAAAAATAGTCTAAAGGCGTCAAATCGCATGATCTTGGTGGCCAACTTACCGGTCCATTTCTTGAGATGAATTGTTCTCCGAAGTTTTCCCTCAAAATGGCCATAGAATCGCGAGCTGTGTGGCATGTAGCGCCATCTTGTTGAAACCACATGTCAACCAAGTTCAGTTCTTCCATTTTTGGCAACAAAAAGTTTGTTAGCATCGAACGATAGCGATCGCCATTCACCGTAACGTTGCGTCCAACAGCATCTTTGAAAAAATACGGTCCAATGATTCCACCAGCGTACAAACCACACCAAACAGTGCATTTTTCGGGATGCATGGGCAGTTCTTGAACGGCTTCTGGTTGCTCTTCACTCCAAATACGGCAATTTTGCTTATTTACGAAGCCATTCAACCAGAAATGAGCCTCATCGCTGAACAAAATTTGTCGATAAAAAAGCGGATTTTCTGCCAACTTTTCTAGGGCCCATTCACTGAAAATTAGACGTTGTGGCAGATCGTTCGGCTTCAGTTCTTGCACGAGCTGTATTTTATACGGTTTTACACCAAGATCTTTGCGTAAAATCTTCCATGTGGTCGAATAACACAAACCCAATTGCTGCGAACGGCGACGAATCGACATTTCACGGTCTTCAGTAACACTCTCAGAAACAGACGCAATATTCTCTTCTGTACGCACTGTACGCATTCGTGTGGTTGGTTTAATGTCCAATAAAGTAAACTGAGTGCGAAACTTGGTCACAATCGCATTAATTGTTTGCTCACTTGGTCGATTATGTAGACCATAAATCGGACGTAAAGCGCGAAACACATTTCGAACCGAACACTGATTTTGGTAATAAAATTCAATGATTTGCAAGCGTTGCTCGTTAGTAAGTCTATTCATGATGAAATGTCAAAGCATACTGAGCATCTTTCTCTTTGACACCATGTCTGAAATCCCACGTGATCTGTCAAATACTAATGCATGAAAATCCTAACCTCAAAAAAATCACCCGTTATATGTATGTGCAATAATTACTATACATTAGGGTGACAGCGGTTTGTATTAAAGAAAATTTTTTGGTCGAGTTTTGAGGTGTGCGGTCGGATTATTGTGACACTGGATCTAAAACTTTAGTGCGCAAAATTTGAGCCAAATCGGACAATGCTTTCTGGACTCACATTGAGTTCAAAGTTCAAATATGCATTTATATCTAAAAAGTATGAAAAATCACATTTTTCTTCAAATCCGCTGAAATAAAAACGCTGCCCTCGCCAAATTAAGAAAACGATACCTACCATATTTAACATTTTTAATCACATGTATCTTGTTAATAAGATCTTAAAGTCCAATCGTTAATTTCGAAAAATTTTTAGAACAAAGTTTTTGAAAAATCAAAATTGTAGATTTTTAAATAGTGCTACAAAATACGTACCGGTTTGACATTAATTTAGAATGGCATAACAATAGGCAAGATGCAAACTACTTTACATATGATCATTTAGGGATCAGGAGAATGCAAAAATATTGTTATTGTAAATAAATTCAATGTCTTTAAAAATG
Organism: Cordilura impudica; assembly: GCA_963682025.1. Classification (NCBI taxonomy): domain Eukaryota; kingdom Metazoa; phylum Arthropoda; class Insecta; order Diptera; family Scathophagidae; genus Cordilura; species Cordilura impudica. The sequence continues at coordinate 358,058,384 of OY821517.1, forward strand.
TGAGCTCGATTTTCTTAATCAAGTGGTCTGCGGCGCATTTATTGCCTGGGGAACTTGATATAACTTGGCTGTTTTTCAACCGATAATAGACTTTGTTGTTTTGTTAGAAAGACAATCTACTCTAGATTATGGTTTATTAATTAATTTAATTGAAACGCAATTATTAATAGCAAAATTTTTATGAAAAACTATTTTTTTTGATAATTTTTACATATAAACGCATATTTGAACTTTGAACTCAATGCGCGTCCAGAAAGCATTGTCCGATTTGGCTCAAATTTTTTCATCATGAACAAATTCCCTAATCCCGTATAAATTTTTGGGGAGAAAGTTCATTTTTTGGGGGAATTTGTTCACTGAGGACTAAATACTCAGCGTCTGGTAAGCTTAGTGAACCATTTTTCAAGTCAAAGGCCTTTGAATCCCGGGTAAGACCGGGTAAAAACAGCTAGTTAGCTTATAATTTAATAATAAGTTCATTTTTTTAAATAAATAAATAACACAATTTTTCAAATGGAAGTTAATTCTTTCTATAATAACACTGTGGAACAAATTCAGGTTAGCAAAAGTTAGGTCGATTCTGAGAGTGAGGGGTGAAAATAGAAGCTAAATTAGAAGACCCGTATCGCGGCGTTTGTTTATGTTAGTTCGAATTTTTTATTTAATCGGCCTTCGAACTTTGCAGTCAAATGCCTGTTTATATGGTTTTTTGGCTATAACTCGTCGACTAATTGATATTTTTTCAATCTGTATAAGCCAAGTTATTGCTGGAGACCTGTGCAAAAATTAAAATTTTTTAAAAATTGATTTAGAAAATTTTTGTGGTGCTTATGAAGCAAAATGTTGGAAAAATCATTTTTTTTCATGCTTTTTGAAAATATTTTCCACAAAACTAAGTCTTTTGTGCTTTCGGTTTGATCTATAATATGCTTCTGAGTTTCTTCAATAAATTTCATTTGAAAAGAAAACAATCATAATAGAAAACTTGCGTTTTCCAGCTTAATATTAATTTACTTCTCATTTTTTATGTACCAATTTTGTTCAGTGTTGGTTTTGAAGAAACATTGAAAAAGAAATTATAAAATATGGAGAAAAATATATTTTTGACATGTTAGTTATGAAAAGTTTTAAGTAAAAAAATTTAATAAATTAAATTAATAATTTGGCCAGTTGCCGTTTAGCAGGCGGCTGTGGATCAACATCACTGCTCTCTCTAATATCTTCGTCATCATCAGAAAGGTCGATAATTTCGTCCGAGAGATATTCTGGAATTTCATCTTTGTCTTCCCCTTCTTCCTTTTTTTTTATCACGGCCGAGCGAAAATTAAAAGACATCAGCTTCGGCTGAGTTTCGAGTCTTAACTGAATGTTCATTTATGAAATTAGTTTGCTTGTACGAAATAAAAAAAATCGCTACCTTCTTGGAACTTCCCTTTTTAATTACTTCTACCTAAATCGCTATTTACTTAATGGTTTTGGGATTTTAACGCAAATTATCGACTAAGACCATTTACTTTTCAAATGAAATTTATTGAAGAAACTGAGAAGCATATTATAGATCAAACAGAAAGCAAAAAAGACTTAGTTTTGTGGAAAATATTTTCAAAAAGCATTAAAAAAAATAATTTTTCCAACACTTTGCTTCATAAGCACCACAAAAATTTTCTAAATCAATTTTTTTTTTAAATTTTAAGTGTTGCACAGGTATCTAGCAATAATGGCTTTTACAGATTGAACAAATATCAATTAGTCGACGAGTTATAGCCAAAAAAAACCATATAAACAATATGCTGAAAATCGGCATTGACTGCAAAGTTCGAAGGTCGATTAAAAAAAAATTCGAACTAACATAAACAAACGCCGTGATACGGGTCTTCTAATTTAGCCTCTATTTTCACCCCTCACTCTCAGAATCGACCTAACTTTTGCTAACTTGAATTTGTTCCACAATGTAATCTAACCCATAAATAATCTAATCTAATGTAATCTAAATAATAAAAAGTTTTTATTAAAACTCTTTCTCTCCTTATACATATGAGTTTTGAATCTCTCTGTGACTGTGAGTGACTTTGCGTGATTATTTTAAAATTAACACTTGGTCACAACAAATCTATGAACAAAGTTTCAGATCGATTGGATGAGGGGAAGTGAGGTTTTATTCTCTCCGTGACTGTGCGCGACTATGCGTAACTGTACATGGCTATGCGTAGCTGTGCACGAATATGTGTGACGGTGCGTGACTACCCCAAAATGAATCTATAGTCAGAGCAAGACTATGGGCCAACGTTCAGATCATTTGGATGAGGGGGAATGGGGTTGCCCTATGGCAGACAGACAGACAGAGAGTACGAGTTAAAAGAAAGAGTTTAAAAACATCATTGTTTTCATAAAAAATAAAAACAATAAATAAGAAATCTATAATATTAATAGGTTAGATGAGTTCTTGTTACCTATGTTTTGTTCTACCGTTTTATCCCGATTTTGACCAAGCGCATACGATTTGAAAGGTATTTCTTTTTAGCTACTCACCAGATTTACAGATTTTTAAATTTTGTTCTTACACATACATAAAATTATACATATGCTATGTGTGCATTTATTAAATTTACTAAAGTGTTTGTTAATGAGTTTGTTATCTTCATTCACAATAATAATAAACCAAAAAAGTGTTGGTTTGTGGATTGGCTAAGTTGAGAAATAAAGTTGCCTATAAATTTCATCCGAATTTCGAGCGTTTGAATCTGCTAGTTATAATAAATACTTAATAATTCCTAGTAAAAGTGTCTAATATTAGATGGCAAAATTCTTTTTTTTTTTTAATTTATAACATTGAATTTGACTCTTTTTGTCCAAGGACACAACCCTTCGTGGCTACGAATGATCACCCTTAAACTGAAAATTACAACAGGAAATAACACAAAAAATTTGTTTTTATGTTAATTATTCTTCCAAAAACTAATTTTGTTTTCTTTAGTTATATAGGCGAATATATGTTTTAAGTAAGCAAACAAAATTAATAAAATAAAAATTTATTTTGTTATATATTTCAAAAAAAAAAAAGAAAAACATTTACTCGTTTCTTTTCTTGCTTTACCACTATAAAATTTTATTTTTATACCCTATACCACCGGGTATAATGACTTTTTGCTAATGTTTGTAACTACCGAAAATAGTTGACCTATCGATCGACTCAGAATTACCTTCTGAGTTGATTTACTGATGTCCGTCCGTCTGGCCGTCTGGCCGTCTGTAATCAAACGACAGATCGTAACTATGAATATATTTTGATGAAATTTAGTATATACGTTTCTACCGACCATAGGATGAACTCTGTTGAAACCAGTTTTTATTTGATTATTTTCATTTAAAAAAAGATAATAAAATTAAAAATATCAGTTTCAGTACTTCTCTTTACAAAACAAAAAAATAATTTTAAAGGAACTATATAATATAAAAGTAATTATTCATCATTTTCATCAAAATCAGCTAAACCTGGATGATAATCCAACATGTCTTTTGTTCTTAAATTATTATAAAAGTCTTTATAAAATTCATCAACAAGTGGCAACATAAATCTTTATTGGTGAGTCGTAGCAAATTTTTAAATCTTTTATTTTGATGCAATTGATTCCCCGCTTCGTAATATTTATTAATTTGAAAGGCTCTTCTTCACTTAAAGATTTTTTCTATAATACACTCCCATATTCTTTGGTAAATCTCAACCATTTAATGTCATTCCAACTGTATTTTTCCCCGTTGTCGTCAATTTTCCTCCAAGTAAATTAATTTTTCGATGCATTTCCAAAATATCCCATATATTAGATTGTTCCATTTCATTGACTATAAATTTTCTTTTTACTCCTATTGTTCTAATGAATTGATACCAATCTCGAGGATGATGGATTTTTACTGAAGTACTTTTTTTCAATTGCAGAAGGGTCACCATCACACGCCATAAAGGTGTGATCAGGGACCATGAATTTATGATCTATAATACATACATTATTATTTAATTGCATAAAAATTGCAAACATAGTTGCAATGTACGAATTTTTGTTTTGACCTGGGCAGCAATCACTATAAAAAACAACGTGATTTACGTTGATATCTAAATTCAATTGATGACTAAAAATACACGAACCTATTTCGTTTCCACTGCTGAAGATCAAAACAATATACTTTTAGTGAAGAATCAGTCAAAGACTTCCACTTATCATTTTTTTTTTTTTTTATTCATAAGCTTCTTGTGCTAGAGCGTGATGTTTCGTTTGTTCTAATTTTAGGGAAGCAAGGTCTTCAGGCGCGGCAACTTGTACTTTAGTTTTTAGTAAATCAAATTTATGACATGTGTCGAGCTTCGGTTTCTTAAATTTCAAATTAAGTGTGTTGAGCAATAGTGAAAATTTTGAAAGCAACACAGAATGTTCATATTTAACACAATAAAGACGATGGAGCTCAGCCACAGATAAATCACGAGTATAGTGTGATTCATATGATGGAAAACTTTTCATAAAATTTAAAATATCATTTTTCTTTTCCAAAGAAATTTTTTTTAGCGCTTTTATATTTTCCGCGCAAATCTTCATTGGTACTATGACCTTCAAGTTTTGCCTTCACAACCGATTTAATAAATTGTTCTGTCTCGGATAAAGTATATGTAAAACATTTTTGGCATATTGAAAGTCGTTCCTTACTGACATTCAAAAAGTAATTGTAACAATGAACTCTTTTTCTAGGATTTGTTTTGCTTTTAAATTTTTTATAGTTTTTGCTTCTTTCTGCAAAGTTCCAACTCGCGAACACCATGTGCAGGAATAAGTTTGCTAGCTGTTGAGGTGTAACTTTCCCCCTCGTTTCTAAGCTGTTTTGCCAATCTCGTCGAGGTTTCCGCAACAACTACTTCATTTTAAACCAAAACCACTTCATTCGCATTATCCTTAATTTTAAGTTATTTTAAATAAGCAAATATTAATACTCCAACACTTACAATATTACTATCTAAATCTGCACTGGATGCAATTGAACCAATTAAATTGAAGTCAGGGTCAACACACGAATAGTCACTAGAAAAATCAACATTATTCAAATTGTCCACTTCAAATATTTTTCCATCACCCATTTTTCTATGTAAACGCAAAAATTTTCAACGACTAAACATCTTATGTATAAAATAAAATGCAATGAGCACACACAAAAACACACTTATGTTGAGTTAAGATACCGTTATGCCTCAACGTCATTTTAGCAGAACGTTCTATGTATACTTATGATGTTTTATAAAAACGAATATTTTGCCTATCTGAATATTTTAATTTTATCATAAGAAGTTAAGTAAGCAAGTTTGGAAAAATTGTTAGTTTTTATTGAACTTAAGTTGATATAAATTTTTATGTTGAAGGCTTTAAAAATCAGTGTTGCGTTTAAAAAAAATAAGTTTAGTTAAGATGTTATGATGTGTGAATTAATTTTCAAAAACATTAAAGTTAAAAAGTAAACTGCTATAACTTTCATAATAATTAATGTTTTTGAAAGAAATACAGATAGAATTATGCATTCTGAGAACGAGAATCACAATATGAATAAAACATAATTTTCTCTTAAGTCGACTTAATATGTTATGTCATATTGCCACAGAAATTGAAATTGGGTTTGTGTATGTTCATTACATCCATTAATCAGTAGTCCAAAAAAAAACTCTATATGACAATTCTCAGCCATAGCCCCCATATAAAGCTGATTGCCGATCTTCAGTTAAATTTTTCAAAAAAAAAACAGAAGTGCCTAGTTGAGCTTGACTCAACTATTTTATTAAAAGTCATCAATTTCAAAGGTCAAATAATAATTCATCATTTATCAAAAACAGAAATGTTATACAGATTTTTCTAAAATTTGGTTAGTGTATGTTTTTGCAAAAACCAAGTGACCTTACTAAATATGGTCAGTATCGGTCCATTTTTCAACATATTCCCCATATAAATATAGCATCCGATATGAAGTTCTTCATATCTGGAAGCAAAAAAAAAAATTAATAACAATGCCACTCAAATTTGGTTTATAATTATTTCATAAATTTAATAACTTGGACCTAAGAGATAGGGTTTCTTAATGCATGGTATAGGTTATCGTATAGTCGGTCCAGACCGGCTATAATTTTTTCACTTGTTTTTATAAAATTTTGTTTTCAAAGCCAAATTTTGTTTCTTTTTTTAAGCGAATATAAATTCGAAGTATAAAATTAATTTTGTTACAAATTTCTTTCTTTCCTATAATTTTTTTTTATTGTATTTTCCTTTGTTTGGTTATTATTTTTGTGTTAATGTTTTTACATAACAATGTCGTTAAAGTTAATCTGTTTGCAAAATTAAATATATCCATAAAAAAAATTCCTAATGTACCATATATGTCACTTGTAAAATGTAAGTATCATTGTATGCTAGTTTTATGCGAGTTAGTGAAAGTGTGTCATATGTTAGAGAGAGTATTAACAAGTTCTCGGAATAAGTTTTAAAATAAAACTGAAAGTTTTCAAAAAAAAAAAAAAAGTTCACAAAGTTACTAATGCGTGGCAGTGAAAAGAGAGAAGCCTATAAAACTATTATGGTTTAAAAAACAACAAAATAAAAAATAAAGTAAAAGCTTAACTCAAGTAAGTAATAGATGAAACAGTACAAGCGATAAATTGTAAAGCCACTTAACATGGTTTTTTTTTTAAATAGTTATAAACCAATAAAGAATCCCTTATAAATATTGCAATCTTAGGGTGTTTTTATAAATGTGTCTTTCTGACATTTATCGAGTTGGAAAATCGCTTTTAAATTATAATTTTGTGTACGTATTAATATACACATTGTAGCCTTTTTTATAATATATTTCATCTTAGTGACCACATTATAAATATTATATCTATGGCACTATAATATAATTTACAAATAAGAGTTTTTTTTCACTTAAAATGTAGTAGATTAAAGGTAAAGAATAAAGGAAAATTAAAAAAAAAAAAACGCCAAAATAGTTTCCTGCTTTCGCAAACATTTAGAATCTCTCAATTCACATTTATATGTATTTAATATACGTAAGAAAATATAAGTATGACTGTAAATGAAAATATTTTCATCTTTTTTCTCTTTAAATCACTATACTCTGCATTCCTATGGGCAAAGAACAGTTATAAAATGAAAATCACACTGCTTGTTATAACTTTGTTATGAACTTTTCCCTTATTGCATGTTTATTTTTTGTTGTAAGACCAATGAATATTTATTTAATATGTAACTGCTGAGACTGTGAGTGATACGTATATACAGTAACAAAAAAAAATAAAAAAAACTTATTGTTAGTTTTAGTTCAAGTTCATATATATATTTAATGTATTTCTAAACAAATATGGCGTGCGTGTGTGCATTTTGTTTGAAATAACTAACTTTATATAGAATAATTAATTTTAAAATTTAATAAAATATTTTGTTGAAACCACTGCTTTTTACAATGTTAGAATGTTTATTGAGCGATATTTCATAGAAAATTTTTTTGTAAGGGTAGTATATATTGCAGAAATTATTACTATTGTAAATTTGCACCAGTTTTGTCATAATTTTAAATTTTAAAAATGCTAAATTGCAAAAAAAAAAAAAAGATGTTAAAACGTACTGGAGTCAAAAAAAGACGCTATTTCTTTTTCAAATTTCATTACCTTTTCTGAAAAATTAAATACTTATTGATAAATTCTTTGTTTTTCAAGTGGAAAAATGAATTTATATTTTTTAAATTTTAATTAAAATTATTATTAAAATTATTTTGAATTCCATCTGTTATATTTTTTAACATCAAATTGAGTTCTTTTAATTTTAAGTTAAATATTTTTAATTTTCGAAAGATTTTTTTTTTTTTTCAAATATAACAGAATTTAAATTATCAAAAGATACGATTATATTATAATAATTGGTTTATGGAATCTAATATTTCTGTGATGTCTTCATCTTCAACTTCTTCTTGGCTCTGATATTTTTCTGACAATCAACTTTTGTCAACGAAATCGCTCGGTATATTGTAAGTGTAACAGAACGCACCTTTCAATTTCCAACCTCTGATTTCAAACAATTTGGATTTTATTATGTTGCAAAGCCCTAATGGCGCTGATTTTTAATTTTTAATTTTTAATTTTTAATTTTTAATTTTTAATTTTTAATTTTTAATTTTTAATTTTTAATTTTTAATTTTTAATTTTTAATTTTTATTTTTAATTTTTAATTTATAATTTTTAATTTTTACTTTTTAATTTTTAATTTTTAATTTTTAATTTTTAATTTTTAATTTTTAATTTTTAATTTTTAATTTTTAATTTTTAATTTTTAATTTTTAATTTTTAATTTTTAATTTTTAATTTTTAATTTTTAATTTTTAATTTTTAATTTTTAATTTTTAATTTTTAATTTTTAATTTTTAATTTTTTATTTTTAATTTTTAATTTTTAATTTTTAATTTTTAATTTTTAATTTTTAATTTTTAATTTTTAATTTTTAATTTTTAATTTTTAATTTTTAATTTTTAATTTTTAATTTTTAATTTTTAATTTTTAATTTTTAATTTTTAATTTTTAATTTTTAATTTTTAATTTTTAATTTTTAATTTTTAATTTTTAATTTTTAATTTTTAATTTTTAATTTTTAATTTAAAATTTGTAATTTTTAATTTTTAATTTTTAATTTTTAATTTTTTATTTTTAATTTTTAATTGTTAATTTTTAATTTTTAATTTTTAATTTTTAATTTTTAATTTTTAATTTTTAATTTTAAATTTAAAATTTAAAATTTAAAATTTAAAATTTTAAATTTTAAATTTTATATTTTAAATTTAAAATTTTAACTTTTAATATTTTTATTTTTAATTTTTAATTTTTAGTTTTTAATTTTTAATTTTTAATTTTTAATTTTTAATTTTTAATTTTTAATTTTTAATTTTTAATTTTTAATTTTTAATTTTTAATTTTTAATTTTTAATTTTTAATTTTTAATTTTTAATTTTTAATTTTTAATTTTTAATTTTTAATTTTTAATTTTTAATTTTTAATTTTTAATTTTTAATTTTTAATTTTTAATTTTTAATTTTTAATTTTTAATTTTTCATTTTTAATTTTTAATTTTTAATTTTTAATTTTTAATTTTTAATTTTTAATTTTTAATTTTTAATTTTTAATTTTTAATTTTTAATTTTTAATTTTTAATTTTTAATTTTTAATTTTTAATTTTTAATTTTTTATTTTTAATTTTTAATTTTTAATTTTAAATTTTTAATTTTAAATTTTTAATTTTTAATTTTTAATTTTTAATTTTTAATTTTTAATTTTTAATTTTTAATTTTTAATTTTTAATTTTTAATTTTTAATTTTTAATTTTTAATTTTTAATGTTTAATTTTTAATTTTTAATTTTTAATTTTTAATTTTTAATTTTTAATTTTTAATTTTTAATTTTTAGGAAATTTTATTTTTTCATTAAATAAAGGTATGCTCATCAATTATAGCCAATTCACAAATCAATACAAAAAAAAAAGAAACTCATTCTTATTACAAACACATTAACAAATTTACTGAACATACACATAGCATTGTATAATTTAATGTATGTGTTAGTAGCAACTTTAAATGCAATTTACTCAAAAAAAAGGAAAAAATTTAAAAATCTGTAAGTCTGCAAATCGGCTAAAAAGAAATACTTTTGAAATAATATTCGTTTGGTTAAAACCGGGATAAAACGTTAGAACAAAACATCGGACACAAGAAATCGCCTAGCCTATTAATATTATAGATATATATTAGGGTGTCCGTTATTTGTGTGGGCAATTTTTTCTTATGAAAATGTTCAAGTCTTACCCCTCAAAAACTTGAGCCTTGCTGCAAAAATGACTTTCCAAAAATTTCACGCCCCTGGGACCACGCCTTCCCGTTCCGACTTGCGTTTGAAATTTTCAAGTGTATTCATATGGGGACAATTTGATTTTTTTCAGATTTTACGAAAATTTCGTTCTACAGTTCAATTTTTTCGACAAGTTGTTACATGAATCGATTTCAGTATTAAATCATCATTTCAAAAAGCTATATAACTACAAAATCGACCAGAAATTAGCCAAGAAATAGCAAATGCCCCAGACCACTTTTGTGCCAAAAAAAAACTAGGCCATGAAATTTGTTGGCATTTTTTTAAAATTTAAAAAATTGATTAAAGACATAATTTTTTTTTTCTCAATACTTATAAGTACTCAGATGTGAAGTATTGTTTTATTATCACGTTCTTAACCTATTGTGCGTTGAAACCGAAAATGGGAAATTTTTTTGACAAAATTTTGAAAACTCCTTTTTCAAATTTTCAAAAATTTTCTTAAACAAAATTTAAAAAAATGGATCTGTCACTTCACCGTTTTGTTAAATGTATGTTAGAGATTGTTTTTAGGTAAGTCCCTATCCCAGAATTTTTTTGACAAGGGTTTTATTTTTGCGGATTTCGAGAAAAATTCGATTTTTGTGAAATGTTCAGTAAATTTACTCTATCCCAATACTTTGTAACAAAAATTATTCAGTTCTCTACTTTTAAATGCCATATTTTAACCCAATAGCATAGGGCTTTGGAAAAAAAATAATTTTACAACATTAACCCTTTTGGACATGGGGTCACATATGACCCCAATCTAATAAAAGTGGAAGTATATTTTGTCTCGCCCTTCAAAAAGGCTTCATGCAAAAATGATTCCCCGAAAATTTCACGCCCCTGGAACCTCGCCTTCCCAAAGAAAAAATATGGTGAAGCCGTTAAAAAGAGAGTCAAAAATTATCGAGAAGAAAAAGCTGATGATCGATTATAAAGATATAGGAGAATTATCAGGTTAAACATTGAATGATATTCTATAAAGAATTTTGCATTACACTTTCTTTTTTTTTTTTTGTTTTCAGGAAAATCAATCGATTTTTTTTTTATAGTGGAAGCTTGAATTTTTTTCTCGGTTCAATATCGATTCCTTTTTTTTTAAAGAAGACCCTGAGAAATGGGAAACTGAGGAATCGTATATCAATGGGAAGAATTCACTTAAAAATTTGAAGGTAGTTAATGATACTACGGAAAGAGCGGAGAAGTTAGTGGAAGACTATCACGGCCTTATAACAAAAGAAGAAAGTCAGATGGCATATGTAAAGCAATGTGTTCATGAGCATCGAAAACTTTACCCTTTAATTGTACAAAAAATACGTTAAATAAAAATTATGACATTTAAACATATTTAAAATTATAGTTTTTGGTTGCAAAGAATGATTTTTAATGATGTTATCAAATTTTTCGACTTCATTGGTGCAATTGAGTAAAATTTCAACCGTAAGACAGCACGGGAAGGCGTGGTCCCAGGGGCGCGAAATTTTAGGGGAATCATTTTTGCATCAAGCCTCAAAAATATACTTCCACTTTTATTAGTTTGGGGTCATATGTGACCCCAAGTCCAAAACGGTTAATGTGGTAATATTATTTTTTTCCGAAACCCTGGGCTATTGAGATAAAATATAGCTTCTAAAAATAAAGAACTGATTAAGTTTTGTTACAAAGCATTGAGGTAGAGTACATTCACTGCACATTTCACAAAAATCTAATTTTTCTCGAAATCCGCAAAAATAAAATCCTTGTATAAATAAAATTCTGGCATAGGGATTTAGCTAAAAATTCACACAGTTAATTTCTAGGATGTATTTAACAAAACCTTAAAGTGCCAGGTCCATTTTTTTAAATTTTGTTAAAGAAAATTTTTTAAAACTTGAAAAAGGAGTTTTAAAAATTTTGTCAAAAAAATTTACCATTTTCGGTCTCAATGCGCAATAGGTTATCTAAGAACTTATAAGTATAGATACCACAAACAATATTATGGCTTTAATCAATTTCTTGAATTTCATGACATAGTTTTTTTTTGGCACAAAAGTGGTCTGGGGCATTTGCTATTTCTTGGCGATTTTTTATTCGATATTTGAAGTTATATATCTTTTTAAAGAGATACTGATACTGAAATCGATTCATATAACAACTTGTCGAAAAAATTGAACTGTAGCACGAAATTTTCGTAAAATTTTAAAAAAAGTCATATTTTCCTAGGTGCATAATTGTTTTATACAAGTGGTTAAATGGCAAGAAGATATATTTCGACGTTTAAATTCCAGTACTTTGGAGAGAGTCAAGTAACCACCAAACCGATTGTAATTCCTGTTTAACAAAAGTTGCTGGGTTCAATATGAAAACTCTCAAAAATATTGCTTACGCAAATGTCCCATCGGTTTCTAAACCAGTTCAACGTTCACCAAATGATCCATTACCAGTCATTCCCAGTGCTACGAGCAGTGAGTCCGAAATATCATTCACCAGCAGTGCCAAGGACCATATAATATGGGACCATATAATATAACATATTTTCGGCTTGAACAAAGGCCAGCTACTTTGCACATCCTCTGTATTATATGGTCCATAAGTGATAGTTTGTATGAGGCTGATGATGAACGCCATTTAGTGACTCAAGCTGCGCTGAATTATGTAATTCGGGATATACATTTAACGAAGCAAGATGCATAATTACTAGCTTCATGCATGCAGCACTCGAAACATCTTGCAGTTGGGACAAAAGTAACAATCTATAGAGATAGAAGCTTGGAATTGGCTGCATATTTTGAAAGAAAACACTCTATTCTACACTGTACTGATATTGATGGTTTATTTAAAAAAATGAACCAGCCATATGACAAAACTGAATGGACATTATTTATTTATGGCTGTAAGTACAATTTAAAGGCTCTTCTTTTACATAATGGGAATGAACAACCATCCACACCAATTGCTCATGCTATTAATACAAAGGAAAATAACGAATCAATGACTGAAATTTTGATATTATCCAAATATACTCAAACCTGTTTTTGTGCGATGAATAGGGACCGCATTAAAAAAACGCATTAAAAAAAATCGCACAAAACTTCACGAGTGGCTATAAAAAATAGTTATTGCAACGCAACTAAAAATTATTTTTTTATGTTGTGAATATGGACCGCACAATAAGTCTCACTAAGGAAATAACTCAAAACCTTACGAAACGACTAAATATTTTCCAATTGTATTTCAGAAAACATCAGCAGTATTTCAGAAAACCTCAATTGCATTTCAGAAAACATCAACTGAATTTCAGAAAACATCAATTGAATTTCAGAAATCATCAATTGTGTTTCAGAAAACAGCAACAGAATTTCAGAAAACATCAATTGAATTTCAGAAAACATCAATTGAATTTCAGAAAACGTCAACAGAATTTAAGAAAACAGCAATTGAATTTCAGAAAACATCAATTGCGTTTCAGAACACATCAATTGAATTTCAGAACATATTAATAGAATTTCAGAAAACATCAATTGAATAACAAAAAACATCAACTGAATTTCAGAAATTATCAATTGTTTTTAGAAAGTATCAATTGTAATTCAGAAAGTATGAAATTTATTTCAGAAAACATCAAATGTAATTCAGAAAACATCAATAGACTTTCAGAAAACATCAACGTATTTTCCAGTGCATAACAACAAGTCGAAGTATTGATGTTTTCTGAAATCCAGTTAATGTTTTCTGAAATGCAATTGATGTTTTCTGAAATTCTGATATTCCATTGATATTTTCTGAAATTCAATTGATGTTCTCTGAAATTCAGTTGATGTTTTCTGATATTCCATTGATATTTTCTGAAATTCAATTGATGTTCTCTGAAATTCAATTGATGTTTTCTGAAATTCTATTTATGTTTTCTGAAATTCTATTTATATTTTCTGAAGTTCATTTGATGTTTTCTGATATTCCATTGATATTTTCTGAAATTCAATTGAAGTTCTCTGAAATTCAATTGATGTTTTCTGAAATTCTATTTATGTTTTCTGAAATGCAATTGATGTTTTCTGAAATTCTATTGCTGTTTTCTGAAATGCAATTGATGTTTTCTAAAATTCTATTGATATTTTCTGAAATTCTATTGCTGTTTTCTGAAATGCAATTGATGTTTTCTGAAATTCTATTGATGTTTTCTGAAATGCAATTGATGTTTTCTGAAATTCTATTGATGTTTTCTGAAATGCAATTGATTTTTTCTGAAATTCTATTTATGGTTTCTGAAATTCAGTTGATGTTTTCTGAAATGCAATTAATGTTTATTAAAATTAAATTAATGTTTTCTGAAATTCAATTGATGTTTTCTGAAATTCAGTTGATGTTTTCTGAAATACAATTCATGTTTTCTGCCACTCCATTTATGTTTTCTGAAATTCAATTGATGTTTTCTGAAATCATCCACTTTCTCATTAGCAAAAAATGATTAGATTTGTTAAATTTGCATATACCGCACAAAAAAAAACGCACAAAACAAATCGCACAAAAAGAAAAACGCACATGAAAAGGCCGCACAAAAATAGTTTTGAGTGTACATAAATTAAAGTTCTGTGGTGACCTCAAAATGTGGGATTTAAATTTATTTGTATATATAGTATAGACCATCGTAAATAACTGTAAATTAATCTGTTTCAGGTCATTGGTTTGTTGACTGCTATGCAAGGAGATTTCACAAAATATTGTTGTCGCGCTACATGTCATCATTACGTCCGAACAGAGTAGCCAAAAAGAACTGGCTATTCACCAGGAAAACAAAACATTTCAAATAACCCATTAGTTGATCCAAATAACGTTCTTCTTGCGCCGCTGCATATAAAATTGAGCCTTTTTAAGCGCTTTTTCAAAGGTCTGGACAAAGATGGTGCAGCATTTAAATATTTGTTAGCGGTTGTTCCTAAAATTTCATAAGCATAAATCAAAGAAAACATATTTTTTGGCCCTCACATCAGGAAACTCTTGAATGATGACAATTTTTCACAATTTTTATTGGGGAAAGAATATGCAGCCTGGAAATCTTTCAAGAGCATCGCGGACAGTTTTCTTGGAAACAATAAGAGTGAAAACTATAGACAAATTGTTGCTGAATTATTATAAAATTATCACGAATTAGGTGCACGAATTTCACTCAAAATGCATTTTCTTCATTCGCATTTATAGTTTTTTCCACAAGCAGTGAGCGACGACCAAGAGGAGCGTGCTCATCAAGATTTAATGAAAATTGAAAGAAACTACCATGGATTTTGGGACAAAAGCCTGCTGGGAGACTATTGCTGGACCCTAATACATGAAACCGAATCCACAAAATACAAACGACGTTCACATAACGCCATTCGTTTTGAAAATTCATTGATTTTTAAATACACTAATGATTTTTTATGTAAAAAACGAATAAAACATTTATTTTTGTATCTCGAACATAGAGAAAAATCAATTACAAATTCGAATTCAGACCACCAAATAACCCTAGGAAAAATATTTGGTTGCTCCAGTCCAAAACCTTGTTGGCTAGTATATTTATTAAAACCTAATTATGACATTTTTAAATAAATAAAAAAAAAACCGGTAAAAAACGCTAAACGGTAAAAAAAAATCAAAAGTTCAAGTTTGACCTAGAATTCCTTAAAAAGTACTCAATCAATTTTAAATAAAGTAAAACTGAATCAAGTTCAACTAAATATTTATACATTAGAAAAAAAAATCGTAAAATATTTTGATCGGTTCAAAAGTTACAGAATATTGGCCAATGAAAAACGATTTTCAGCCACTGTGTAGCGTATAAACAATAAATTAATGTTATTAATAATAATACGTCACCATGGAAATTTAGAATACTTTTTACGTGCATTAATTCTATGCAAATATTTAATTATTTCAATATTTTAAATCTACATTACAACTTTAAAATATTTTGTAAATTAGCAACCAAAGAGCATTTTATTTATTTTAAAGTAAAATATTGAAGATTTAGGTGTCAGCTATTTTGTTTCTACAGCAATCTTTTACCAATCTTTCTAAATTTTATTTTGTTGAAATTTTCTTTCTTAAGGGTTTTTATGGGCTTAACTTCAATAAAATGAGCAACAATGAATACGTTTTATTTGCATTAGAGGCTTTCACGTAGCCGTGTTATAAAATAGTAAGGAAAACAATACCAAAAAATACTCAAACATACGATTTTATATTTTTATGACAGCATAGAAATTAAAATAATATAAAAGTACAACAGACCTCATTCCAAAACTATTAAGCAAATTTACAATATACTTCAATTATTAATAAAATTGATAAAAATAATTTTTATTTTCTAATTAAATGTAAAAAATATGAACTTATTACAAAATATTCACAAATAACACTGTGGGAAATTTGATAAACTATATTTAAAATCTCAATCAAGTTTTCTTTGATTTAATCAAGTTTTCTTTGATGTTGAAAAAATAAAAAAAAAAAAAATTCAATCTCGGTGGTATTCACCGGTAGCGATTTCGCCGCTTAGATATTTTTTTAAATAAATTAAAGTCAAATTTCAAACATCAGTTTTTTTTTTTTTTTGTTTTGGAAATATTGTGGAACAAAAGTTCGTATATAAATTTTTGGCTAATTTTTCAAAATGTTTTGGTAATAATTCATTTGGGCGATTTTACCTAATAGATCTTCAATATCTTATTTAATTGTTTTAAATAAACTGTATTAAATATTTTATTTTGTAAATATAAAATGTTCAAAGATTTGTTATTTTTGCCCACTCTGCTTACACGTCTATCATACTTAATTATGTTTGATTATATTTTTGTCTCCTAACGTACAGGTGTTGGTATAGTGTAGGATAATTAAAAAAAATTGTATTTGCTCTCTGTCACTCAAGAGCGTTTAAACATATGTGTATGTTCGATATACCGGTGGCAAAGAGCAAAAACAGCTTATGTCGCAAATTATAAATATTATGATTGTATTTTTTTCAGAATATTCAGAGTCTTATTGATTGAGTATTTGATACGTAATGGTGTAAATTTATTTTCTTAAAAAAAGTTTTTATATAGAGTAGGTTTTCCTGAAATGGTACGTTTCGCCAAAAAAAGTGAAAGAAGTACATTTTCTTTAAAAAGTACTTTTCTTAAAAAATTGCCTTTTCATAAGAAATATCTTTTCTTAAAAAGTCAATTTTTCCAATGCGTATATTGTCTTAAAAAAGAACTTTTTCTTAAAAATGTACCTCTTCTTAAAAAATTAACGTTTTATGAAAAGCAGACCTGGTTTGAAAAAAAAAGTTTCTTAAATTAGCAAATTTTCCTAAAATTTCCTTTTCTTAAAATAATACGTTTCTTTAAAAAATACGCTTTGTTAAAAATGTAAATCTTTTTAATAAAGCAATTTGTCTTTTAAAAGTAGTAGTAATTTTTTTCTTTAAAGAGTACCTTTTCTGAAAAAAGCATATATTCTCAAAAAAGTAAATTTTCTTAAAAAAAGTAAATTTTATTAACAAATTACCTTTTTTTAAAAAACTAACTTTTGTTTGAAAAGCAAATTTTCTTAAAAAAATACTTTTGCTGAAAAAGTGTCTTTTCGAATAAAGTACATTTTCTTTAAAAAAAAAAGTACTTTTTCTTAAAAAAGTGCCTTTTCTTAAAAGGTTCCTCTTCTTTAAGAAGTAAATTTCTTTAAATAAGAACAATCCTTTTCTTAAAAAGGTGCTTGTTCCTAAAAGTGTAAAATTCTGTGAAATTAACTTTTTTAAAAAGACAAATTTTCTTTAAAAAATCACCCCTTCTTATAAAGTTTATTTTACTAGAAAGTGCCTTTTCTTAAAAAATTTATTTACTTTTGTTTTAAAGTATTTTTTCTTTAAAAAGTATGTTTTCTTAAAACAGTAGCTTCTCTTTAAAAAGGACTTAATTTTTTTAATAAGAACGTTTTCTTAACAAAGAACTTCTTAAAAAATAAACTTTATTAAAAGAAGTACTTTTTCTTAAGAAATAACAAGTTCTTAAAAATGTAGCGTTTCTTAAAAATTACCATTTTCAAAAAAAGTGGCCTTTCCTGAAACAGTAAATCGCCTTAAAGAAATACATTCTCTTCAGAATTGCCATCTCTTAAAGGAGCAACTTTTCTTAAAAAAGTACCTTCTCTTAAAAAAGTAGATTTTCTTAAAAAAGTACCTTTTCTTAAACAGGGTTTCTTTTTCCTTAAAAAGTGTTTCTTTAAAAAAGTACCTTTTCTTAAAAAAGTATATTTTCTCACAAGAAAGTAAATTTTCTTAAAAACACTTTTTCTTAAAAAAGTATCTTTTTTAAAGAATTACCTTTTCTTAGAAAAATAAATTTTCTTATAAAAGAACCTTTTTTAAATAAGTGCCCTTTCGGAAAAAATTCATTTTCTTAAGACAGTACATTTTAAAGAAAAAATTTTTTTAAAAAATTACCTTTTTAGAAAAAGTACATTCCTCTTATTTAAAAATGTTTTTTTTTTCTTCTTAAAAAGGTAATTTTCTGTACAATTAGGTTTTCTTAAAAAATTATTTTTTTTTTTAAGTACCTTATTTAGAAAGGTACATTTTCTTAAAAGCTGTAAATTTTCTTAAAGAAGTACATTTGCTTCAAATATTAGAAAAGCAACTTTCTTTATAAAAGTTCCTTCTTTAAAGAAACTGCCTTTTCTTAAAAAACTACATTTTCTTAAAAAAGTACTTTTTCTTGAAAAAGTACATATTCTTAAAGAAATGTCATTTGTTAAAAAAGTAAATTTTCTAAAAAAAGGACTTATTTTTTTCTTAAAAAAGTACTTCTTTCAAAAAGTACCTTTTCTGAAAAAGGTAAATATTCCTAAAAAGTAAATTTTCTTAAAAAATGTACATTTTCAGAAGAAAGTACATTTTCTTAAAACAGCACCTCCTCTAAAAAAGTAAATTTTCGTTCAAAAAAAACATTCTCTTAAAAAAGTACTTTTCTTAGGAAACACATTTTCTTCAAAAGTAAATTTAATTCCGAAAGTAACTTTTTTAAAAATTTGCTTTTGAGAAAAAAAAATACGTTTGCTTAGAAAGTACACTTTCGAAAAGAAGTGCGTTTATAAAGTAAATTTTTTTAAAAGTACCTTCTCTAAAAAAAGTACATTTTCTTAAAAAAGTACTATAGTCTCTCAAAAAAGATACATTTTCTGAAAAAACTATAACTATAATATTAATAAGTAAGGCTATTTCTTGTGACATCTCCTAAACTCTCAGTTGCCAACCGATTTTGATAGAAAATATACCACTTGAAAGTTATTTATTTACAGATGTGCACCATCTCTCAGAGTTCGGAAAAAAACAGACACTTAATAAAAAGCTCGTACATATATGTAACCAAACATAGTTCAGACCAACAAACAGATATTTTTATTTTGATATCAATTATGTCTGTTTCTAAATTTTGTGCGGTGCTGTGTTTCGTTTTAATATTTCGTAATGTACACGAACATGTTTCTATCACTTGCTTCGAACGCAGATTCGAGTGTAGCTTTATTTTAAGTTCGTGTTCTTTTACGTGTACTGCCAAAAAAAAAAAACAGAATATGTTCTCGAACGCATACATCTAAAAATTAAAACATTATCCACTCGCGATCGGGAAAAAATGAAATTGAGTCATAAACAACATATAACATTTCTCTCTTTTCTATTTATACTCTATACCACTATGTGGTTTGGGTATAATGACTTTGTGCTGCTGTTTGTAACAACCAAAAATATTTGACCTAGACCCATCTTTAATTATACCGATCGAATCAGAATCACCATCTGATTCGATTTAACGATGTCCGTCCGTCCGTCCGTCCGTCTATGTGTCCATGTGAAGCTTGTAATCAAACTGCAGGTCGCAAATATGAATATATTTTGATGAAATTTGGTATTTCAACTTTTATCGGCCATGGGATGAAAGTTGTTGAAACTGGTGAGAATCGGTCCATGTTCAGACCTAGCCCTCATACAAATGACCCCTATAAAATCGACATAAATTGACATAAGATCCAAATTATCATACAAATTTTAGTCAAATTTGGTTTGTATGTATATATTACATCCATTAATCAGTAGTCCAAAAATGATCCCTATTGGACAACTCTTAGTCATAGGCCCCATATAGAGCTGCTTCCCGATCTTCACTTAAATCTAACAAAAAAGAAAAATATTGCACTGATTCTTCTCAAATTTTGTTTGTATATATTTTTGCAAAATACAAGAGACTTTACCAAACATGGTCAGGATCGACCCATTTTTGGGCCTAGTCCCCATATATATATAGCATCCGATATGAACTTTTTCATATCTGCAGCTGAAAAAATTAATAAAAATCCCACTCAAATTTAGTTTATGCTAATTTTCTATATCCAGTTAGTTGGGCCTGAGAGATAGGGTCTCTAAACGCATGGTATAGGGTATCGTATAGTCGGTCTAGACCGACTATAATTTTCTCACTTGTTTATTACTATCTTTTTATATTTATTTATTTTTATTTTTATTATTATCTTTTTAGTTTTATTTTTTTTATAACTACTTATGAATTATTTTAAATTTTTTTAATAAATTTGTTTGAAACGATTGTTGTCGTTATTATAGGAAAGTTTCAGATTTTTCCGCTCGCAAGTGGATATTTTTTTAATTTTTAGATGTACGCGTTAAAGAAGATGTTTTGGTTTTTAGCTGTACACGTGCAAGAACATGAACTTAAAATATAGCTACACTCGAATCTGTGTGGCTTATGTGTGTTCGAAACAAAAAAATACGTGATAAAAATATGTTCGTGTACATAACGAAATATTAGAACGAAGCACAGTCATGATTGTGTTCGGCACCGTACAAAATTTAGAAACACACATAATTGATATGAAAATAAAAAAATATGTGTTGCGTGCTTTAGAACAGAACATTGTGTGTTTGATGTGTGTATTTTCTGAAACTTGCCATCTGCATAGATTTGCACTGTCTGGCATATTTTTTTTTTTTGGAGTAATAATCATTTCAAGTTGCTAGTTAACACACATAAAACATATATTTTAGCTAAAATAAAAAAAACTATGCAATGCTGTGTATGTGTTTATAAAATTATTTATTGACAAACCCATTCATATATCTTCTGTGTATCCAACAAATATTTATAATGAAACTAGCTGACCCGCCAAAATAGATTTTTGTCCAAAAGAAATTTTTTGATTGAAATAATTTCGAAATTTTTCTTTTTATCGAAAATTATCGACCGTTAACAGATGACGCAATAATATAATTTGAAAACAACACTTTTCGAATTCAGTTGAATTTAATATCTTATAAATATACGGATAGCTGACCCGACGGTCTTCGTCCCGTCCAACATTTGGCGAAAATAGGATAAAATCAAGAATTAATTAAAAAAAAGAATAGAACGATGATTGTAATCAACTTAATGCTGCACGATATACAACATTTTTTGTTTTCTGCTCCCGAACGAAAATGAATAGTGAGGATGGTTTCCCAACTCGGGAACACGCAATATATAGCTGGCCGTGTGAAGAGCATGACATTTTCAGATTTATGCCGCACACTTCTATGGACTGTCCTTGTGACTTGTTTATTGTCATCGCAAATGCAAGTTTCACTGGGAACTGAACACCTTTGAATTGGAACATTAAATTGGTTGAAGTCAAGGGAATTCGAGGAATTAAGCATCTCCCTTGAACCGCCCTTTCAAAATCTTTACCACTACGAGATTACTCATTAATTTCGTCAAAATGAGTCGGGTTCCATTGCATAGTGTCGGGGCATAAGGATGACAGATCCAACTTTAATTTCGAATTAGGAGATTCACCGTAAAGCAGCGTGCATAATGGCTCTGGTGGTGGAAGCAATTTGACAATTTCACCTTGCCGCCCACCCAACACAATCCAAGCGGTTCTTTCTCAAATTTAACTGCATTGCAATGGTCACAAATGACAGACATCTGGCCAAATTGAACCGTTGTGTGCGAACTGTATTGAATGTTGGGCTCATATCGAAAGGGTGCATGCTCAATGTTCACCTGAATAATTTGTTGCAGCCTACGTTGTCGTTCAAAAATCACACATTGTGATCTGGCTTCATCACTTTGCCGAGCACGAACTTCTCTTCCTCTCAATCATGTTGCTCATTGTGTGTTTCGTTGATCTCTTCTGACTGTCGCGCACGATTTTCAACCATTCTGGTCGAACTGATTCCCTTCCAATAGCACGTTCATCTTCCGTTCGATATGTTGCTGCACTGTATCCTGAGAATGCCGGCAAATGTTACCATGAACTCTTCTTGGCATCGTGACAAAAATGATAAAATTATCCGAAAGTCAAAAGAATATATATATTTAAAGAAACATTTATTTAATAATGGACCAACTTTTTATACCCTATACCACTATGTGGTTTGGGTATAATGGCTTTGTGCTGCTGTTTGTAACAACCAAAAATATTTGACCTACACCCATCTTTAATTATACCGATCGAATCAGAATCACTATCTGATTCGATTTAACGATGTCCGTTCGTCCGTCTGTGTGTCCATGTAAAGCTTGTAATCAAACTGCAGGTCGCAAATATGAATATATTTTGACGGAATTTGGCGTTTCATCTTCTATCGGCCGTGGGATGAGCGCTATTGAAATTGGTGGGAATCGGTCCATGTTCAGACCTAGTTCCCATACTAATGACCCCTATGAAATCGACATAAATTGCCATAAGATCCAAACTGTCATATAGCTCTTACTCAAATTGGGTTTGTATGCATTTATTACATCCATTAATGAGTAGTCTAAAAATGATCCCTGGGGCAACTCTTAGTCATAGTCCCCATATAGAGCTGCTTCCCGATTTTCACTTAAATCTATCAAAAAACAAAAATATTGCACTGATTCTTCTCAAATTTTGTTTGTATATATTTTTGCAAAATACAAGAGACTTTACCAAACATAGTCAGGATCGTTCCATTTTTGGGCCTAGTCCCCATATAGATATAGCATCCGATATGAAACTTTTCATATCTGCAGCCAAAAAAATTAATAAAAATCCCACTCAAATTTGGTTCATGCTTATTTTCTATATCCAGTTAGTTGGGCCTAAGAGATAGGGTCTCTAAATGCATGATATAGGGTAACATATAGTCGGTCTCGACCGACTATAATTTTCTTACTTTTTTAAATTAAAGCGCTTATATAAGCTTAAATTTAACTATATTATTTTAAGATACAACTTTGCTTTTAAATTATGTGACGGAAGACCTGGCAAATGAAGTATATTAAAAAGTTTTTTGATAAATGCACTCCTTCATCTTATACTACAGCAGTAGCAATTAGCTTGAATGAAAATTGCGGAAATTTCAATTTTTGTTATGCTGCTGAAATTGCCATCGACCTTAAACATTTTCCTTAAAAACGATCCAATAAATTAAAGTTCAATAACTACTTTTATGGAAGTAACCCCACCCATTTATCCGATTTCGCCCATTTTCACACTCGCACTAATAACGCACACTAATAACCCACGAACTCACTCAAATAATCTTTATCCAAGATACTTTTGTTATTTTGAAAATTTATTTTATAAGGTAGGTGACACACCCACTTGTCCAATCCCAATAATCACAGAAATAATAGATGAACTCATACAAACTTGCAAAGCACTCCCTATCATTATACTCGGTATATGTATATAATATTTAATCAATACTTTGTAGGCGATGTACCCCGCCCACTTATCCGATTAAGCCTATTTTCGTCAGTTGTAATTACACTAATAACAAATGACGTCACATAAAGTATCAAAGTTCTCCCTGTCATGATATTGAGTCTGATATTGAGTGATTAATTTTTTTGTAGGTACTGTTCCGATAACGCTAATTTTTTCAACGTCTACTCACAACAACTTACAGCAATAATAGATGACCTCATACAAAGTTGCAAAGCTCTCCCTAAAACAGTACTTAATATATGATACTAAAAATTAATTTTTTGTGGGTGGCAGTCACAAACAAACTCGCAGAAGAAAGTATCCATTTTGGTCATGTAGTTTTCAAGTTTCAAGCGGACGAACAAACCATGATTCATTTCTATATATAGTCAAAAACGCGGACTGCCACGTTACAATCGTACACAGTTTTTTTTATTTATCTCATTTAAAATCAACCTTGGGTCTTATTTTTTATGCATGGAACAAATCTCCTAAGACTAAAAATTTTGTGTAAAGAAATTGTTTTCATATTGTAAACGGTAAAAAAGTTATAAGCGCTTAAAGTGGACTGCTACGTTACATAATTTTGGAAGGGATATTTGAGGTGCAGTTACATTTTCCCAAATTTCTGCTCTTTTTATTGACGAATACATACAATTTCTGGATAAGTGATAGCCAAGGGTTCAGTAAGTATTATTGCGTTTAAGTTTTTAAATATAGTTGCAGAAATAAAAAGTTTAACGAGAAAATGTACATGTTGGACTGCCACGTTACATCGTTCGAATTTATCAATTAAAGAGAATCGTAAAAACAAGAAGAGTGTATAGCTAAACAAGCCTGGATTGTAATACACATACTTTATACTCGGATTTGTTCATAGAAAGTGGGTGTGGCCATTCGACATAAATACTCAATTTTTAACTTTGGTTTTTATTTTTTATTTAACAGTAAACAATAACAAAAAAACATGAAAACATAGGCATTTTGGTACCTTGCATCGAGATAGTTTATGCAACGGCCTTGCCACAAATTTCTTGAATTTGATGAGCCGATGATATATTCGGAACTTGTTGAGCATTAGCAAATATTTGAGTAGTGCCTAAGGGCTCATTTGTTTTATCGAAGTCTTTGCTGGTAAATTCTTCAAGATCCTTATATTGCAAACTAAGGGCTCGAGGTCGGTCTTCAAGAACATTGAACATTCGTGATTGTTCCCGCTTAACAAAGCTGTGCTTCAGAAATTGTGGTGAAGGGCTTGCAATATGTCCGATAAGATCTTCAATCGATCCGTTTGCTTCTTTTTTTCCGTTATTTTAAAAACAAATTATGACGATAAAAGTGACACTTTCTTATATTCTAAACGAAGAACCATGCATATATGTATATCGGTCAATTCCTCACACATACTTACCTTTTTCTGCACCATTTCTTTCTGCTACAAATAATGAATGAGCTTCCCTCAAACTTAAGACCACATATCTTAAAGCTATTCGAACTTCTTGAAAGATTTCACGCCTCGGGCTTTAGGTGAAACCTGAGAAATGTCATCTCTCTCGAAGAAGCTTTTCATGTCCAAATTTAATGCATCAACATTTGTTCGTTTCTTAGTCGGCTTTTCAGTTAGATCATTAGCTAAATTAATTTCACCGCTTTTGTCTATGCTAGAAACTATTGCTGCCAGAAGTTCTTTTTTTTCCTTGGACAGGAAGGCAGAGCTTTTTTAATTTTTTTAACAGCTTTTCCCAACGTTTGCTTTGACATATAGCCTTCCATCATGTCAAAGGATACCATAGGTTCATTATCCGTCTTTGTGTTTACACCTTCACTGTGTTTCTGAACACGCCCTCTTATTATTCCCAGACGTTCCTCAACCACTGTATTTAATTTTGCTTGACTTAGTTTACATTCCTCATTCTTTTTCTTTAAACGGTATGCCCGCGAAGCCGCTGCTCTTTTCTTTTTATATTCATCAAACTTTCCGTTATCTTTCAGTGTGTTGATATAACTTGTATTTTTGCTGTTTTTGTTAAACGAACCTGTAAATATTTTAAAAAACTGTATTCAAAGCAAATTGCTCATATTCGGGACAAAGGCTGCCACGTTACACACTTTAAATTGCTCATAATTTAGCAACTGTAGCTATTTTTGTAAAATATGAATAAAAATCGAAATAAATACCAGAAACGCTTTTACATGAAATCTGCAGCACTATTCAAAAGCCTTTTTCAGCTTACTCAAAATACTGCCTTGGAATTTATTCCTTGGGTTAGTTTAAGTAAGGAATTTTTTTCACGAAAAGTGCAATAAAAACAAAAATAACACTCACATTATAATTTTATTTACCCTTTTGCCGCAGCCTTCATTTACCTCCATTTTTCTGCTATCTGCTATTTCTTGCAAAACGTGCTCAAATGTCAAAATCTTTTAAAAATTTTTTAAATTTCTTATTGTTGCCAGATGTTAAAAGTCCATTATTTTAAGATATACTAAAAATTTCCAACATTTAGGAAAACTAATTTCTTGTCACGGTTGACATTTACGCGTTTTTGACCATATATAGATTTAATGAATTTTATTTCAAAATTTACAATTTAATGAATTTTATTTAAATATTCATAAATTTTTTATATAATTAGATTAAAAAAAATATTCCAAGAAAAAAAATTGAATGAAAATATAAAATTTCTTAGAATTTGCACTCGAATTCTGATTGTGCAATATTGATAATCTCATCAAAAATTAATGAGCCACATCGATATTTTCTAAGGCCGACTTAAGCTGTTATGACTTGTTGCTGCAGATGGTTGCTAGTGAACTGTTGTATTATATAATTTTACAATTGACATTTTAATGGAAAATTTGTGTGATGCATGCATTAATATTTTGTGTTGCATATTTTCGTTGTATAGAACTCAATTTATTGGATATTGTGGAGCTTAGCAAAAATTCGCAAAATACATGAATTCTAAACAATATATGAACAAATTTTTGATTTTTCAAAAACTAATTCCGTGGTATAATTATATTAAGTTGTTTGGTATGAAACATGGCTGATTTAACACCTTTTGATTATAAAATCTGGTTGTTGTTTAAAATAGAAATTTTGTTGCGTTGCTTTTTGTAATATATGTTAGGAGTTTTCCTACAACGTTTATATGTGATGATTTCAAAGATATCGATTTAATCATTTGAATATTTGAATATTTTCAAAATTTTTTTAATAAGTCTTTTTTGGAGAAAAAGATGACTTAGGGTTTCCCAACTTTTATAGTAATATGTATGTGTGTTTTGTTTTGTTTTCAATAATAAAAAAAAAATCGATGGAATCATAGATATTGAAAGTGATGTGTTCATTTTGCCTAGTCAGGCAGTTTCTTTTTTTTTTTTTTAGATATTTTGAATTTGCTTTTCTACAGTTTTTTAAATACAAAAGTTCCCAAAATTGTTAAAAATATTTAAAATCACAATTTAGTTGTTTAGAATTTAATATTTTTATCTCCTGCTACTTTCTTGGCCTTGTGATTCTTTTCATTTAACTTTAGTTGTTCATATTTCTTCACTCATTGTAGTAGCGGACACAAACCATATCAAAAATATCTATTATATATTTATTCCTTTATTTATCTATAGATTTTAAAAGACGCCTTTGAGACGCCAACGCTACAATTGCTTAATATGACATAATGTATGGTAGACAATAACAGTTAACAGTTTAAAATAAATTTATTTTCAGAACATTTTAACCGGTTTAAATGTGGTATGTGGAGAGCAATTGAATTGTTAATTTTAAAATTTTAAAATAGTTCAATAAAATAAATCAAAAGCTATAGATATAATTATAATTATTTTTAAGAGAAATCCTATAGAAATTAAAAACAAGATTGTAGTTGTGTTGATACGCAACAATATAGGAATGTCCTTTAAAATTTACTCTAACAAAATTTGTTTAACCTCTTTCATAAAAACAAGTAATCGAGTAAATGGCAAAAGTTGATGCGAACCGGACGCTGTCTAACGTTGTCAGTTCCATGAAGAATTGTTAGAAATAAATTTCATTACATCGAAGTCATTAAAAGGATTTGCAAAAAGCAGAAGAAGAAGAAATTTTATAATTAGAAAAAAAAATTAAGAAATTTGATTAAGCAACAAATATTATAGCTTTTTTTATGTAAATGAGAAATGAACAGAATAATAGTGAAGGACGAGAGAAAGGTGAATGGTGGACAAAAAAAAAAACGAAATGATGGCAAGATTAATTACAACTGACCAAGAGGATATTGCAACAATTTTTTTTTAAAACTTTGCCACTGCAAGAAATTTGTTTTTTTTTTTGCTCGTTAAAATCATAAATATGTATAAAAAATGGAAATGAAATTAAAATTTTATTTCCCACGCCGCAATCCACACCAAGTGTAAATTGGTTAAAGATGGTAAAAATCCATTTGTATTCTGTAGGGAATGCTTTCCACATACTTTTCTTAGTAACTTCCTAGACGTTACATTCTGCATGTCTGGATTGTTTTAATGCGGTAACTTCGCTTGATCTTTCTATAGCTGGTTCCCATGCAAAATTACAGTCACAATTGAATTGTCCTTGCAGATGCTTTGTACATGTATGAGCCTGTGCCATTAAAAAGTACAGATTCTTCGCAAAATTGTATACTATATAGTCACCATCAAGTCTAGGTATCACGGTACTGTTATTTCCTTGTACTGGGAGCGGAATCATTTTAAAAACCCCTGAACTATGGGTGTTGAAGCTGGTGTTGTTCTTGTTGTTGTCGCTGTGGTAGTGATTGATACTGTTGATGCTGCTGATGTTGAAAATTGTTCGCCATCTAACTTTTTTGTGGTTGATCTTAACACATTCTCGTTTGCTTTTTGTTATACTTGGAAGGTTTTTCGTAAACATCTTGATACTCATCTTTGTCATAAACCTCCGTCGTTTTTTATGTTTAAACGTGTTCATTTGTGAACATTCTACCGGACGCGAAACGACAATTGGAGAGCGCTTCACAATTTTTGTAACGTCTGCTACGATTGCTTCATTTTTAAACTCATCGACGTGTATAAGTTCATGATGATTAAATCTGCAGGTGCTGCATTTATGTTCACTTTGACATCTTTGGCTTTTCGTGTGACTTAGGCATCTTTGGCACCAATTTCATGAAAAGGTATAAGGTAAAGGTATATAATCACGACCCTTCTCTAGATGTCTGATTACCAAATACGTGTAAGATATGTTGACACCCGGCATCCTGGATCTACTTATGATGCTTTTATATGGAACAAGAAATCATTAAAGCAAACGGTTGCTTCGGTTTTTAAAAACAGGTTTTTATATTTAGGAACCAAAAAATTTTATATATATTGTTACGATTTCACAAATAATGTCACGATTTTATAAATGAATAACAAAACCGGCAACGATAACCGTTTTATAACATCCCTGTGTTACATCTCTTTCACGATTCGATGTGTTTACTTTAACTTGAACAAACGAGTATCGAACTGGTTTTTGGTGAAAGAAAAAGAAAAGAGATGAGAAGATATAAAACAATACAGAGTTTATACGAACAAATAAAAAAAAAAAGTGCTTGAATATTATTTCGGTAATTTATCTGTAAATAAGATAAATTAATAACTAGATTTCAAGGAGAAGACAAGGTCAAAATTCAGCGATGAGGGACACCTTCACTTTTAATAAGAGAAGTCGACATAATAATCATCACCGCACAATTACTAATAATTTTTACACTTCTTCCATAGATTCTGTCATCGCAGCATTGATCGCACCAAAAACTCATCTGAACAAAATCATCATCATTTCACCAACACATTCAGTTGCCCGGTAGCTGATGTTATAAAATTTTATAAAATCAAAAGAAAAAAAAAATACCATAAATACCTCTAGGGAACCAATTTATTTAAAGAATAAAATTATATAAAATTTTAATAATAAAAGCGCAGTCTTTTGTAACAATATTAAAATAAGATACCATTCTGGTTTTTTCTAAAGCTAGTATTTGGACACGAATTTATGTCATATTAGGTAAACATTTCCTTTAAACTATATAAAGTTAAAAATTCAATTGTTGAAATTATTGAGCTGCCATTTTGAAATCTATAATTTAAGAAATATATTAATAATACAAAAATTACTTTTCTACTTTATAAAAACATCAACAGCAACTACAAATTACAGGTTGCCAATATGATTACCATTTGGAAACTGAAATTGGCAGCTATCAGTTGCCAGTTGCCATGCAGATAAAGTTCGGTTGCCATCCATAATCGACCCTCTAAGCTGTTTGTTAATTAAAATCATCAAAATATATCGACTATGTCACGAGATATGTGGTACATTATGTAAAAAAAGTACCTTTTTATTAAAAAAAGTAACTTTTATAATAAAGGTACCTTTTTTTATTACAAAGGTACGTTTTATTAATAGAGTACCGCTTATTAAAAAATCACTTTTTTTACATTTTGATTTTATTAAAAAATATGTTTTATAAAAAAATTTACCTTTTATGGAAAAATTCGCCAAGCATCCATGGTGCGGCTCAAGAATTGAAAATCCTAAAGGCAAAGAACTTTATAAAAGTATAACAAATAATAAGTTTTCAGTGCTTACTACAGGGAGACCGACCCATTGCCCAGGCGACCCCCAAAAAATTCGAGATTTATTGGATTTCATAGTTTATTCCGGTATTCCTAGATATCTTTTAGATATTCTGGATACAGATGAGTTAAGTTCGGATCATTCACCACTTATACTTAACTGTAGTACAAACTTATCTGCTGATGGAACTTATAAAGTGATTTCTCCTAGAACTAATTTAAACTCGTTCCAATATTGGTTAGAAGAAAATATTAGTCTAAATATTCGAATAAAAGATGGAACGGAACTTGATCGTACTGTTGAAGATTTTACGAACCTAATTCATTAAGCAGCTTTTGTGTCAACACCAACTAATTCGCAAACAAGTAATCGAAATAAGGTACTAGTTTCAGCGGAAATTAGGGATCTTATAATAAATAAAAGAAGATTAAGGAGAATCTGGAAACACACCAGAAATACTGTGGATAAAACCAATTTAAATCGGGCAACGAATGAACTAAAACAACGTTTAGCTGGCTACAAAAGCGAACAACTCAGCAATTATTTAAAAAACTTAAACACTTCAAAAACTAACGAGCATAATCTGTGGAATGCTACAAAATACTTAAAAAGGCCAATAGAAAGAATCGTGCCCATAAAAGACACAAATGGTTTGTGGTACAAATCCGATTCCAGTAAAGCCAATGCGTTTTCGCAATACTTAGAATCTACTTTTCAGCCCTTTTCATTAAATAACACGGAAGACGAAACAATGGTATCCACGTTTCTCGACAGCCCATGTCAATTAGATTTTCCCATTAAACATATTTCTCCCAATGAAGTGAAACTAGAAATATCTAAGCTTAATAATAAAAAATCACCAGGTTTCGATAAAATTTGCGCCAAAGATATAAAATCTCTGCCTAAAAATGCTATAATTTTATTAACTTTAATCTACAATTCAATTTTGAGACTGAACCACTTTCCTGAACAATGGAAATGTGCTGAAATAAGGATGCTGCCAAAACCAAGTAAGCCAGAACATGATATTAAGTCTTATAGACCAATAAGTCTTTTGTCTACCTTCTCAAAAGTTTTTGAAAGACTCTTTTTACGAAGATTACAGCCAATTTTAGATAAGCAAAATATTATACCTGAATATCAGTTTGGATTTCGGTATAAACATGGAACACCGGAACAATGCCATCGAGTTGTAAATGTTGTTAGAAATGCGTTAGAAAAGAAACAGTTCTGTTCTGCTATATTCTTGGATGTCAAGCAAGCTTTCGATAGGGTAGGGCATTCAGGTCTTCTCTTCAAGCTAAAACAATATCTCCCTGCGCCTTTTTTTTAGTACTCAAATCATATTTACAAAATCGTTATTTTTATGTTAAAACAAACAATGAAGTTTCGGATATTTGTGACATAAAGGCAGGTGTTCCACAAGGTAGTGTCCTTGGTCCTGTGCTCTATACGATTTACACCTCAGATATGCCAGTTGATGACGACGTAGTAGTTGCAACATATGCGGATGACACAGCTCTAATGGCAAGTGATGACTGTAAAGCGAAAGCTTCAAATCGGGTCCAAAATCATCTTAATACTATCTCGAGTTGGCTAAAAAAAAATGGAACATATGCGTAAATGCTGAAAAGTCCACGCACATTACATTTGCACTAAGGAAAGGTGACTGTCCCCAAATTTATCTAAATGAGGAAATAATTCCAAAATCAGAATGTGTCAAATACCTAGGAATGCATATAGATAGAAGGCTGACATGGAAGCATCATATAACGGCTAAAAGAAACCACTTACAATTAAAAACAAGGCGCATGTATTGGTTGTTGTGTCAAAACTCAGAGCTGAGTCTTGAAAATAAAGTTCTGCTATATAAAACCATTTTAAAACCTGTGCACATATGGAATTCAGCTTTGGGGTACTGCAAGCAACTACAATATTGAAATTTTACAACGCTACCAATCAAAAACCCTTAGAATGATTGCTAATGCTCCCTGGTTTGTAACCAATAATAACATTCATAAAGACTTACACATACCAAAAATAAAAGATGAAATTAAAAGCTTTAGCTCTAGGTATCTTGAAAGACTGAGCAATCACTCAAACCCACTCGCTATTAGCCTACTAGATGACAGTGAAGAGGTAAATAGACTTAAAAGACACCACATTTTAGATCTACCTCTTAGACAATAATAAATGTAAATATGTAAATACATAGATTCAAGTTTTATATATGTTATACTCGTACATTATGTACGTATTTATGAACGTTTTAACCTCAGTGGAGATTAAAACTTATGTTATTATTAATTTTTAACTAACTTGATTATTATTGTTAAATAGATTGCAAATAAAGAATTATTAAAAAAAAAAAAAAAAAAACTTTTATGGAAAAAGAACATTATATTAAAAAAGTACCTTTTTCAAAATAACTTTTTTCTTAAACAAGTAAATTTATTTAAGTACTTTCATTAAAAAGTACCTTTTGTTAAAAAGTACCTTTTGTTAAAAAGTACCTTTTGTTAAAAAGTACCTTTTGTTAAAAAGTACCATTTGTTAAAAAGTACCTTTTGTTAAAAAGTACCTTTTGTTAAAAAGTACCTTTTATTAAAAAGTAAAGTTTACCAAAAAGTACATTTTATTACAAAAGTACTTTTTATTAAAAAAAAAGAACCGTTTGTTAAACAAATGAAAAAAAGCCTTTTATTAAAAAGTACTTTTTTATTTATTAAATTTTTGTTAAAAAATTATCTTTTTCAAAATACCTTTTTATTAAAAAAGTAACTTTTATGAAAAAAGTACCATTTAATAAAAACTACCTTTTATTTAAAAAGTGCGTTTTATTAAAAAAGTACCTTTTTTTAAAAAAGTAACTTTCATTATAAAGTTACCTTTTATTAACAAAGTACCTTGCATCAAAAAGTACCTTTTATTAAAAAGCACCTTTTTTCAAAAAGTATCTTTTATTAAATAGTACCTTTTATTGGAAATAAGTACCTTTTTTAAAAAAATTACATATTATTAATAAAGTACTTTTTATGAAAAAAATACATTTTTTTTAAAGTACCTTGTATTAAAAAGTACCTTGCATTAAAAAGTACCTTTTATTAAAAAATTACATTTTTCAAAAGTAGCTTTTACTAAAAAAGTAACTTTTATAAAAATTTACCATTTATTAAAAAGTACATTTTATTAAAAAAAAATACCTTTTTCTCAAATAAGTACATTTTCTTAAAAAAAGTGCCTTTTCTTAAAAAAAATTACATTTACTTAAAAAAGTACCCTTTCCTAAAAACAATTTTGTTTTAAAGAATTATCTTTCTTAAAAAATTCGATTTTCTTAAAAAGTTATTTTTCTTAAAAATTGAATTTTCGTAAAAATGTAACATTTTTACCAAAGAGCACCTTTTATTACAAAAGTACTTTTTATTAAAAAAAAAAAACCTTTTTCTGACGAAACTGAGTTCATCCATTTTGGATGATGCCAGAAATTTAAAGCAAACTGTTGTTAAAAGGCTTTTTTTGCAACATAAGCATATTTGTTTTGTAGAAACTAGTGTTGTTTGAAGGTCACCATATTTCTTCTTTTGAAATTTGTTACCAATTTGTTGTTTTGAAACAGCTTCTAAAGAATGGTACTGTTGCTCCAAAAATCCCATCACATCTTTAGGGGCTTGGATTTCTTTGGTCTACTTAACCTTCTGTTCGTACAAACGAAAACTGTTTGTATCGAGTTTTCTAATTATTATTCGCGCAATAACTGGCTCTTCATTATTTAACTCAATGTCCATGCTTTTCAGTCCATGGATGCAACTATTTGTTGTATCAAGTAGTTGCTTTATACTTGCTGCTGATTCACCGTTTGCTTGAGGTTGATCAAGGATTTTGTGTATTAATGTTGTAAACATCAACCGGCGATTATCGTATCGCAAATCGCCATTTGCTGGATCTTTTGTATCCAAGTATGATGAATTTGATATGGGTTGTTGTTTTACAGCCTTAGAGATAGTGGCTGTTTATACCTTATACCACTATGTGGTTTGGGTATAATGACTTTGTGCTGCTGTTTGTAACAACCAAAAATATTTGACCTAGACCCATCTTTAATTATACCGATCGAATCAGAATCACTTTCTGAGTTGATTTAACAATGTCCGTCCGTCCGTCCGTCCGTCTGTGTGTCCACGTAAAGCTTGTAATCAATCCACGTAAAGCTTGTCGCAAATATGAATATATTTTGACGAAATTTGGTATATAAGCTTTTGTCGGCCATGGGATGAACGCTATTGGAATTGGTGAGAATCGGTCCATGTTCAGACCTAGCCCCCATACAAATTACCCATATGAAATCGACATAAATTGCCATAAGATCCAAATTGTCATATAGATCTTACTCAAATTGGGTTTGTATGCGTCCATTACATCCACTAATGAGTAGTCCAAAAATGATACCTTTGACCCCATATAGAGCTGCTACCCGATCTTCACTTAAATCTATTAAAAAACAAAAATATTGCACTGATTCTTCTCAAATTTTGTTTGTACATATTTTTGCAAAATACAAGAGACTTTACCAAACATGATCAGGATCGGTCCATTTTTGGACCTAGTCCCTTTATAGATATAGCATCCGATATGAACTTTTTCATATCTGCAGCCAAAAAAATTAATAAAAATCCCACTCAAATTTGGTTTTTGCTAATTTTCAATGTCCAGTTAGTTGGGCCTAAGAGATAGGGTTTCTAAACGCATGGTATAGGGTATCGTATAGTCGGTCTAGACCGACTATAATTTTCTTACTTGTTTAGAATTTGGCATCGAACTCATTGTTGTATTACCACCCGCCGATGCAGCATCCTCATTTTTGTCACCTATGAAATCGGCATCATCACCATATTGAGCGTCTCCGTTTTCTTTAAAGTATCTTTGAGCCGTATTTGTGTCTAATGCATTTTTTGATATAACACCCGTTACAGTATTTCGTACTCTATCTAGATCATGATGCTCTGAAGGTGATTTCTGAGGGACTGAAGTAAAGGCATCATTTCCAACACTTTTTCAGGGGTACTCGTTTCTTTTTAGAAAGCCAAGGACTGTTCTGGATTATGTGGCAAAGCAACGACGGCATCATGATGATATGTTGAAGGTTTTTGTTGTTGTGGTGCATGTAAACCATCAGTAGAATTTGTTGGTATTGTCACTGGTGCTATTGGTGTAGTTATTGAAGATGGAGAGGTGTTGATTGTTGCTTTCTTTTCTTTAATGTAACTTTCATCATATTGAGAATCGCCCTTCGCCTGATCTCCTTGTAGCCTGGAACTTGTGTATATTAAATTATTTTTGTTCTTGCCGCTTGTTGGTCTTGCCGGCGCACAGTGGACCATTTGACGAGAAGGCGGTCAAAAATCTATAACTTTTGATTGGATTGGAATTCTGATATGCGGTTTTTTTTTTTTTGTCTGGTAGGTGAGACTTTAGCCTTTAAGTTTTGCTATAAAACGTGATTCTCGACCGAAGATAAAAAAAGTTACGGAGGGTTTAAAATACATTTTCATTTGTAGTTGAATCTTAGTACAAAAGTGAAGTGTTAAAAAGTAAAAAAAGGTTTTTTTAATATAATGTCTTATTTTTTCAGTTAATTTTACAACTAATACTTTTTAACAATTTCTTAAATTAATTTTTCAGAAAATGCCAAACTTTGGCCCCCGTAAACTTTTTTGTCCTAATGTGCACAAGGGCCAATGGTTGTTCTTTTTTTTTTTTTTAAAGATCCCGAGTTAAAATATAATTTATTAAGCAGCGAACGTAAAAGTTACCTTATATTGGTTCAAGATAGAGAAGTTTCAATGACAAACTCGTATGTTTTTGCTTTAGTTAAATTTTTTTTTATTGTCTTTTTAAATATTTCTATATCAATTTTTATGGTAAATTTATAAAATATAACAATTTTTATTGTAAATTTACAAAATATATAAATTTTTAAATCAAGAAAATCTTTTAACTATATAAAAAAAGTGTAACTTATTGTTAGTGTAATGAAAAAGTACTTTAAATCAACCCATTTTAGTAAAAATTTCTTCTAAATAGCCTTGATTTTCATCTTCTAGAAGTTGTTTAGCTTCTTCGTCTAATTCAATAGAGGTAGTTTTCCATTTTTGACGAATATTGGACATATATGGATCTGAAGTGTACAAAAAAATAGTGATAAGGTCTTCATTAGTACAACATCTGGACATTTTCCTTGTGTTGTGCTCGCGAAAGAATCTGTAGTCTTTGCTCCTTTTTTCTTGCGCTTCTTCAGATAGATCTCCTATTGGTAGCATATTGTCTTGAATTATTTGTTCCCCATGGTACAAAATTTTATGAACTGTGGATGGCATATATCCCCAAAAGTATTTTTCATTATAAAGTATAGCTATTTTATTGGCGTACTCTCCAAATTTTTTTGCATTTATCTTTCTGCTGCATGCTAGAACTTGTAATATGATTTTGAATCGTCTTATTAATTCATGATCTACACCTGTGATAGATGCTGCAGTTTCCGGATCGGAAAAAAACCTCCTTGTAGTATTTCCATAATTTGTGTTTCCTTCCCCTTGTTTTGATTGGTCGATTACGAGGCCTAGCTGTAGATATTTTTGTTGAATTTGTTTTTTTTTTTTTGCTTTCTTTGTTCTTCGTTTTCTTTGTTTTTTCTCATTGTTTCGCCTAACGGACCAAATTCCAAATCATAACCCAATTTAAGAATATGCTCCATGAAACGTATTCTAGCATGAAGAGGGGACATTCCAAATTCGTAGGCTTCCTTAAAACTCTCGTCTTCTGGTGGGGGTTGGCTTAGTTGACTTGATGTGTTTTGGCATATAATGCATCATTGTGAGACACATTTTAAAATGTACTTCAATGTCTTGGTCATCAAATTTAAATATTACTGGTTGAAGTTCTTAATTTGATCTTTTATTTTTTGAACTTCTTTAGTTATGACATCTTTGGTTTCCTTTTTGAATGCAAATTTTATTGGCCTGCAATACTTTGTTGAAGAAGGAGTTTCATTTTTCCATATATCAATTTCTGTTACTCTACTAGTTGACGGCTCTAAGACGCTATAACTTTTTGTTAAGCGCAATGGAACGAAAGATACCATAAACAAATTAACATCTGATGAATTTTCGGCATTACATTGCTTGTATTGTTTCTGACCAGAGGATCCATTACATCCCCATTTTGAAATTAAAGTAATGCTGCCATTATCAATTTTTTTTAAATGATCACTATCAAGCGTATTTAGCAATCGTTCTGCAGTATGTTCATGGAGATCTTGCAATTTTATTTCTGCTGATGTTGAAGTGACACTAATAGCAGATTGTGAAGGTAAGCATTCTTTTTTGGCAGAAACTAAATCTCGATACTCTGGAAAAAGCCCACAATTCTTTTCATTGGTTCGCTTCCGCAATTCCTTATATTGATTTTCGGTCAATTTCAAATCCAAAAATAGGGCGAACGCTTCTTCCGGCGTAAATTTCTTATCTTCAATCGGTGTAGGAATGCTTTTCAAAATCCTCTTTGTGCGCCTTGGGCTCGCTTCTACTATTTCTTCAATTATTTCAATTTTATTTTTTTTATTTTGGGTTGGTTGAATTTGGTGCAAAAATGAATCCTTAATAATTCTTTGAGAAATTTCTTCATTGATATTCTCCAGCTTGCGCCTTCGAGATCTTTCACTACATCCGTCAATTGGTTTTGCTGGTCGACCCTTTTTCCACTTTCGTTGGCAGTTGTAGGTTCACTCTCAAAAATAAGTTCCTTTATTAACCAGTCTTGGTAAAGTTTGTACATCTTTGCCTTGCTATAAGAGCATTCAATGTACCGTTTTTTCAAATTCGATGCAAAATTAGTAATTTTTCCTTTGTGCATTTCAATGTCTTCTAGGTTACAATTCTTAAAGAAGTTGTTGCTCACTATGCGCAAAATTACATCGTCTACATCATTTCGTTGAAAATAAATATCTGCAAGATCTCTGTAACAGTACTTAGCCATTGCACAAATTGTAATGAATAATAATTGTGGAAACACTATTATAAATACTCTTTCTTGCAATTATGTAAAATAAAATTTTTTATCTTTTATTACCACTTTTAGAAGCATAAAAAACCCACACCCTAACCCCTTTTAAAAGGTGAAGCATACCTGTTCATATCTTGAAGGGCTATGTCGCAATAGTTTTTTTTTACCATTTACCATTTTGTCAGGTATTTAAACCATATAACTCTAATTCAGACTATTAATGTTTTTGAAAGATACCTATGTAAATGTACCTGTAACAATTAAGCGCATTATATCTCAACCTTTTTTTATAAGTATATAACAACTCAGTTGTCAGGAGTTGTTATATACTTACCGACACGCAAAATATACACCGCGGTGCACCTATACGACCAACTTTTGTATTCATAACACTCAGACGGACGGACGGACATCGTTTAATCGACTCAGAAAGTGTTTTTGAGTCGATCCGTATAATACAAGATGGATAAAAGTCCAATATTTTTGGCAGTTACAAACATCACCTCAAACTTAATATATCGGAACCACATAGTGGACAACTTTTGTGTTCATAAATTTTGCAGAAAATATCTAACATTGGGTCAGAAAAATTGTTCTGGTGCACACGGGCGGAAACTGGCGGGTATATAATGGGTTATAGGAGTATATGGGAGGGTTCGGACTATAGAAGAGTGCAAGATTTTTTCTGACTGCTTTTGACTGGCAGGAGTTATGCTCTATTAAGTAGGAGATTTTCGGAAAATTTTGACCTTTTTTAAAAAAATTTTTTTTTTTAATTTCGGAATGACTCAGTGATTTTATATTTTTAACATTAATAGTATGGAAGGCGCAGAATTATACAAAATTTATTTCACTTCAAAATCTTTTAAACCAAAAAAGTTACAGTCATACAAAAAAATTACAATTACAAAGAAATTTTTAGTTTTAGCAAAATACTGAGAAAGCGCATTTTCGAAGACCCTGTTCGCTGTGATATAGTTCAGATAGAATCGCAATTTTTTGGTTCCCGAGGTTTACTAGTATTTACTTTTAAATGAATAACATAACTTTAAAATCGGTAACAAAAAAAAATGATTTTTGGGCGCCTTCTCAAAATATGGTCCACTGTGCGGCGTGTCAAAAACAACACGCGATTTTGTTCTTGTTTTGATTTTTTTCTTGATTTGATGTTTTAAATAATTTCCCGCTTCAACTCTCTGATACTTTTCATTTCGTGGAAAATCTGAGGAAATTTTTTAGTCTTTTTGTTAACTTGATGGAAGATTTCATCGAGTATTTCATAATCTTCATCAATTATTTTCAACTCATCATCTAACTGGTCATTGTTGAATGTTACAAGGCGACCTTGTGTTTGGATCAAATCCTTGTACATTGACCTTGGCTGAACAAAAAATATTATTTCATTCAGGTCTTCATCATCACCTTCAGTTGGTTGTGGAGTGCCCACCTTGTCTTCTATTCGAAATTGTAGTGATGATGTGTTTAAATGTTCTTGGTGAGTGTCATCTTCTTCGTTTTCAGCCACTTTAAGCTCTGACTGCTCATATAGCTTCGCTATTTCGGCTCCGACTTCCTCAAAAATCTTGGTGATGGATCCAAAATAGTTTAGAACGAAATATTCATTCGTTTCTTCACCTGCCTCCCTCCACTAGCTTTTCGTGGTTTTTAATAAATTCAGTCTTAGTTTTAGCGATCCGTCTTTCCTTTTCTTGAAGTTGCTTTAGTCGAACATTCTCCTGGCTGAATACGGTTCTTAGATTTACTGCTTCCTGTCCTAGTATTGACTGGCGCTCAAATAGTTTGTTCGACATTTTAAGTCTTCAATATTTGCTTATTTCCAATCTAATATTAAGTTGTTTTTTGTTTTTAAATAAATTTTCACTCTGTTTTGGCCGAGCTTGCCTTTTATGACATTTATTCCTCTGGTTAGAGATATTTTTGTCTTTTGTTTTTAATTAGGTTAACCAAATCACTTTTATAGCCGTGATTACGTTTATTTAATTTTTTTCTGGTTTTTCTTTTTATTTCGAAAGACCAAATATTTAATCCGGTTCGAAGGACCAAATGTTTTATTTTCTACGAATAGAATTAAAACAACATACGAATGTTTGTAAGACATTGTTTTCTTTATTGAAAATACAATTCCTTAAATACTAAACATAAAGTTCTTAAAACTATACTAGGCTACCAATTAGCTATCTTTGCTATCCCTCTAAGGGATGAATTATTATCTAATGAGTTTACGATAAGCTATGCAACCATAAACCTTTTTTATTTGTTGGTTTATCCACATGTAATACTCGTATGCCTTATCAGTATCTTAGTATCCCACACTTGTGCGTATCACATGCTAAGTCTTAACTATACAACTCATTTAATTATCATAATTTTTGAGTGATAATTTTATGTCCCTTTTTTCCAGAATGCAGTTATGAATATTTGCATTTCTATTGTTAATTAGGGAAATACAAATAGTCTACTTCTACTTAAATATAAGATAATATAAAGAATTTGCAACTAATCTTGAACGATTGGTTATTAGGAAAATACAATTAATCTACATAATTTTACTTAACTATAATATAACATAAAACATGTTCAACTAATCCTGAACAATGACTGACCACCATCTAAAAGAATTTTTTAATTTTTTTTCTAATATTCTTACCTTTAAACAGTATTTTGAAGCATTTAAATTTAAAAATTGTACATGTGCAATCAAATAAGATTAGCTCTCAAATGATCTCTATCAATACTTACAATAAAATATTTGCAATTGGGGTTTGCACAATATATCAAGCTATTCTAGGAAAAAAAACTATAGGAGAAAAATTAAAAAATTACGGGACTTATAACATAAAATATAAAATGTTGCCTACAGACAACATCGGGCATTAAAAGGTTAAAGCAACTCAGAAAGTGATGCTGAGCCGATCAGTGTAATAACAAGTAGATCTAAGTCAAATATTTTTGGTAGCTACAAAAATCAACACAAACTCATTATACCCTGAACACAGGATGTTATAAGTTATACAAATCTCAAACTCCTGCAGCTAAAGTTAAACAAATTTAACATGAATACATGTTTCTCACAGAATATAATTAATTAAATATTTTGGTTTTCAAATTCTAGAATTTCTTTACCTTAAATTATTTTGCACATTTCATATTTTCTGCTTTCTGGACAGATTACGGGTAAAGTTACCATAAAGTGGTACACGATGAAATGTTCACTTGTCTTTTGCTTTTCATACACATGCAGACATCAAAAGTTTATGGAAATTTAAATGCTAAACGCATATTTAAACAATGAAGAGAAGAGAAATTCCACACGCATGAATGCTACTACGAACAATGTTGCACTTGACACGGCCATGAAATGAAAAACATCGGCAACAACAAAAACAGCAATAGTAGCAATAACGGCAATGGAAATAAAACTTCAAGTATTAATAGCATCTCTACTTCAAATGCAGGTATTCCTATCCGTATTTGTACATACAAATAAACTCACTAAGTCAGCATGTTAGTGGGTTCCTTACAGTTGAACTGGAAATTGTGGGGGGTAAAAAAAAATAATGAAATTCAATCATTAAAGGCATTGAAATCAACCAATATGGAATGAAACAGAATGAGAGCATAACAAAAAAAAATTATTTACTTAGTTGAAATGTTTACACTGGATGTGCTGGAACAGCATTTCTGTCTTGTAAATTCATTTAGTTTGTAACAAAAACACAGCACTACAGCAAAAAACTCATTTAACTTAATACACAAAAGCAAAATTGCCATTTCAAATAGTGAGTATTGCAAATAGATTATTG
The DNA here is from genome assembly GCA_963682025.1 of Cordilura impudica. NCBI lineage: Eukaryota > Metazoa > Arthropoda > Insecta > Diptera > Scathophagidae > Cordilura > Cordilura impudica. Next base: position 358,100,529 of record OY821517.1, read on the forward strand.
TAATCGTAGTAATGTATTGGATGGATGTTCGTTGTTTATACTTTCAAAAATTTTTGTTTATGTTTGCAAAAAAGCACCAATATGAACTGAAAGCTTTTACAAAATTGAAAATTAGTTTTAAACTTTATTTTCAATTAATCTTAAATTTGCTTTGCATTTTTAACCCTGAGTGGAGGACAAAAGTTGGAGGACAAAAAATGATATTGGAAGCCAACCTTTTTCTGCATTTATTTTACAAGCATAATAAGCGGAAATTGCCTTGAAATGCTTGAGGGATTTAAGAGAATAATGTATCAACCAGAGAATGCCATTAGGATGGCCATTATAGTCTTAAAATGCTAAGAAATACAATTTCAGGTTACAATCGCGCCATTGTGAATATTTTTTGAATACAATAGACATTGAAATATTTAATGGAGGTAAAACAAAAACTTGTTGAATAATGGACAATATTTAGGCATTATTTTTGAATGAAATTCTTAAATAACTACAGAAAATTTTTTATATGAAATTAGCTGTAACCCGCTACAGTCATCGTAGCGAAATAAAGACCTGGGAATACATTTTGCGTTTCTGGAACGCAAATGTCTTAAGCCAACATAAAGACGAAGTTGATCATTTTCTTTAGAGACAATCAAATTAATATTTTGCTTGTCTCTGAAACTCATTTGACCCGTAGGAGTATTTTTCACTGCACTGATATACCTTGTATGAACCAAAGGATCCAAGAGATAGACCATACGCTGGCTCAGCTATCTTAACTAAATCCAGGAGCCGACTCACCGCATTCGATATCGAGTAAAATCAATCGAAATTCCATATTTTGGTTTATTATTTGAAGAAGACGGACAAACGCTCAACCACGATTCGCTTTTCTTCTTAACCAGAGGCCATAATTCTGCAACTATGAGAAAGAAAAATTATTCTTAACATTTTATTTTGGGAAATAAAAAAATGATTTCGATCGAAAAATTTCTATAACGAATGCGGTGATTTGGCCCCAGATTAAAACATTAATTAATGTGTGATCATTAGGGTGACAGCCATTTCCTTTTTTTTTGGAACTTTAAGACGTGCGGGTAGGATTATTATGACACTGGATCTAAAACTTTAGTGTGCAAAATTTGAGCCAAGTCGGACAATGCTTTCTGGACTCACATTGAGTTCAAATTTCAAATATGCATTTATATATAAAAATTATCAAAAAAAAAAAATCATTTTTCACAAAAATTTTTATATGAATAATCGTGTTTCTCTGAAACTAATCAATAAACCGTAATCTAGAGTAAATTATCTTTCTAATAAAACAACAAACTCTATTATAGGTTGAGAAAATGACAAAATATATCAAGTTCCCCAGGCAGTAAATGCGTCGCAGACCACTTGATTAAGAAAATCGAGCTCACATTTTTAAAGACATTGAAATAATTTACAACAACAACACCGATCCCAGAATGATCTTATGTAAAGTATTTTGCATCTCGTCTATTGTTATGCCGTTCTAAATTAATCCCAATCCGTACGTCTTTTTTAGCACTATTTCAAACCTTCAATTTTACTTTTTCAAAAATTTTATTCAAGAAATTTTCCGAAATTAACGATTGGACCTTAAGGTCTTATTAACAAAATATATATTAAAAAAAATACCAAATATTTTAGCTATCCTGTTCTTAATTTACCGAGGGCAGCGTTTTTATTTCAGCGGATTTGAAGAAAAATGTGATTTTTCATAATTGTTCCACTGTTAGGCTACATCTTTGTCTTCTTTTCATTTTTCAAACATCTTTTGTCAAAATATTATACTATTTGATATAAGTTCTCAATCTTTTAAATTAAGGTTAAATTGAGACCTTATAAACTGTCCCCCTTTAAAGTCAAAAGTCAAATTTAAGTATATTTAAATTTGGTTAAAACAAAATATCGAAATATTACTTATTTGTGGAAGGATTTCGATAAAACTTGTTGATAATATTTTAATAATTCTAAGAGATAATATTCTGGACTTATTTTCTAAAATTCACCCATGGGGTACTCTTGCTGTCAAATTGACCCTTTATGAAAATCCATAAATATTTTTTTCATCAGGATTTTTTTTGTTTTTTTTTTTTTTTTTTTTATTTTGACAGCAATATCAATTTTTGATTTCAAACCGTTATCTGATATAGCTATCAAATATAATATTAATTTTAATATCATACATGATTAGTATGACTATTTCTTAATAGTAATTGTAGTAAATCGATCGACAAATACTTTCAGATCTTATTAATAAATTGGTTTTACATGCTCTCTTTAAAATAATTTTTGATGCAGATAGCACTTTTTGAATATAAGCACTCGATATACAAATTTGTTTATACTATATTAACTAATTAATCTACATATTTTCTTAAAATAACGAATAAATTTGAGGAATTTTATGAATACATTAAATTTGTTTTATTAAAAAAAAAATACCGATGAAGAAACTATTTATAGATTTTCATAAAGGGTCAATTTGACATCAAGAGTAGCCCATGGGTTATTTCAGAACATAAGTCCAGAATATTATTTTTTAGGAAAATTAAAATATTATCAACAAGTTTTATCGAAATCCTTCCACAAATATATATTATTTCGATATTTTGTTTTAAAAAAATGTAAATCTCCTTAAATTTAACTTTTGACCTTAAAGAGAGACAGTTTATACTGTTTCAATTTAAACTTAATTTACAAGATTGAGAACTTATGTCAATGGTTTGACAAAAGATATTTGAAATATGAAAACACCAAAAAGATGGAGCCTAAAAGTTGAAAAAGTATGAATACTCACATTTTTCTTCAAATCGGCTGAAATAAAAACGCTGCCCTCGCCAAATTGTGAAAAGGATACCTACAATATTTAACAGTTTTAATCACATATATTTTGTAACAAGACCTTAAAGTCCAATCGTTGATTTCGGAAAATTTCTTGAACAAAATTTTTGAACAAGTAAAATTTGGAGATTTTGAAATAGTGTTATAAAAGACGTACGGTTTTGAGATTAATTAAGAACGGCATAACAATAGACGAGATGCAAAGTACTTTACGTAAGATCATTCTGGGATCAGGAGAATGCAAAAATGTTGTGGTTGAAAATTATTTCAATGTCTTCAAAAATGTGAGCTCGATTTTCTTAATCAAGTGGTCTGCGGCGCATTTATTGCCTGTGGAACTTGATACAACTTGGCTGCTTTTCAACCGATAATAGATTTTGTTGTTCTGTTACAAAGACAATTTACTCTAGATTATGATTTATTAATTAATATAATTGAAACGCAATTATTGATATCAAAATTTTTGTGAAAAATTATTTTTTTTTTGATAATTTTTACATATAAATGCATATTTCAACTTTGAACTCAATGCGCTTCCAGAAAGCATTATCCAATTTGGCTCAAATTTTGCTCACTAAAGTTTTGGAGCCAGTGTCACAATAATCCGACCCGCACGTCTTGAAATTCCAAAAAACGAAATGGATGTCACCCTAATGTTCATGTGTATAGTTTCAGATTTCTTGCTGTCATATTACTACAGATATTATATGTTAAAATTAGATGTTAAAAATCCACTTTATATAGACGTGCCACGCCCATTTGAAAAATCAGAAAAGCCTACTTTTCCTCCGGATAGGCAGTTACCTACTGTAAAAATTTCAAGACGATCGGTCCAGTGGAGCAGTCTCCTATAAACCACATACAAACACATAAACATATATAGCTCCAATGATCTAACAAATTTTTGGGAAAAAAAATTTTTTGATTTTTGACAACGATATTTTCAATCAATTATTTAATTACATGATAATAAATTAATTTACAAATAGACTATGATCAAAACTGGGCTTTAATGGGTTGGTTTTTTATATATAAGATAAAAAACATGATATTACCAATAATTATAAATACTATCAGTGAAAATTGCGAAATATGTTCTATTTTTAACATATATGTATGCCCAAAATTTATATATTTATAATATAAATAGGCAAGGCGATTTCTTGTGACTGATGTTTTGTTCTACCGTTTTATCCCGATTTGACCAAACGCATATTATTTGAAAGGTATTTCTTATTGGCCGTTTTGTAGATTTACAGTTTTTTTAAATTTTTTCCTTTATTTTGAGTAAATTGCATTTAAAGTTGCTACTAACACATACATAAAATTATCATCCCAGTTGGCCACGTCTTCAAGACATCCCTAATGATGGGTGCATGACAATGTAAAGTCTTTGAAGATAAATGTAGGACAGCCGGAACAAATCGACAAGACTTTTTCGAACAAATGTCGCGAAAATCGTGTACGACTAAAAGAGAGACCATGTCGCTCAGTTTGTCGCTCACGCCAAAAAAAAATGAAAAGTGCAGATATATATTCACTGATGACTTTATAGAAGATTATTTCCACCATATTATCGTCAACGACTATTTAGGCGTCAATATCTTTCACTCTGTCATTAACGATTACACAGGCGACAATATCCACAACTTTGTCGGTAATGATTGTATGGATGACAATGCTGTAAATATTGTCATCAATGTTCGCATTAACGACTATGGTTAACGTTCTGTCATCATCTATCGCCTTCTACTTTGTCGTCAATGATTGTATTGGTAATAATATGAAAAAATTTATACAAAAACATAGACATTTTCATTAATTATAAATTTTTTATTAATTATAAATTTTCAAAAATAAATTATATCAGTACTGTCAAAGTATAAGTAAATAGTATTTTTTTATTATTTAACGTTTTTCCTTGTCATGTTTTCTTGACTTCTCTTTGTTGTAGGTATTTTTGATTCGACGAAAGATAACCCGTAGTTCTCTGATGAAGTCTTCATGTGTATGTCCCTCCTTCTTTGTAGATTCTATATAAAATATATTTTAAAGAGATTTTTTTATTGTTAAGTATAATGTCATTAAAAAAACGCTTTAATTTGTTCACGTCTTGAAAACTATTTACCATGTAAGGTCTTGAGTAAATTTCCGTATTTCTTAAATGACCTTTTCTGCCATCATAGTTACATAAAACTATTAACTATTAAACTATATGACAACTTTCAGCCCTTTGTCGCTTAGCCTGTCGTTAGCGAAGATTTTTTACACATCATAATGATTTTTCTAATTTTTTTGTTTTGTCTTGCAGCCGTTACTAAGTCCCGTTATTTTACTTTTTTTACACGCAAAGCTTATATACGACCAACTTAAATACAACGTCCCTCATCATGTCACTAACGGAGTACGACTGACGACAATTTCCTCACAATGTCGCTCATCTTGACGTCAACAGATTCATACACGACAAAACTTAATTTTGTCGCATAACTTGTCGTCAATAGAATTCGATACACGACCGTATAAGTTATTTATCACCCAGCTGGTCGTTAACTAAATTTTTTATTAAATATCTACACGAACAACTCATAGACATTGTCGCTTAACTTGTCCTTAACAAAGTTCGACGGATGACACACACAAACAAGACGTTGTCGCTCATATTGTCGTCAACGGACCTTGATACACGGCAATATAGATATTTGTCGCAGAATTTGTCGTCAACGGATGTGATACACGACCATCTGAGTAACTTGTATCCCAGCTTGACGTTAACGACAATATCGATTATATCGGCGTTACAGAAAACTTCATTAACAAATGTCGTGAGTGACAAATTATAAAATGTCTTAAAGGAATCGTTAAAGACAATTTCGTCTACGACGATTTTGCCAACTGGGGTGTTTGGAATAAAAATTAGTATGTTTTTTTTTGTGTTGATTTGTGAATTGGCTATAATTAATAAGCATACTTTTAGGATCTTTATATAATGAAAAAATAAAATTTCCGAGAATTTGCGCTCGAATTTCGAGGGCTGGAATCTGCTAGTATAGATTAATATGTTAAGAAGATGAAAAAAAGTACCAATTTTACCTTTTTTTTTTTCCTTTTTTGCCCCCCTAAACATCATAATTTACAAAAGTTTTCCTCTTATCTCATGTTTCTATATCTAGTGGAATCCACTAACTACATTTTGTATTCTTTTGTTAAGAAGATACAAAATATACAATTTTTCCCTTTTCTGGCCGTTTTTCGTCCCCAAGATGTTCAATTTACCATTAAATTCATACTTGACTGATGCCCACGTATTCGGTGGAGTCTGTTTACCAAAATTCATATATATAGATAAATATGTTAGGAAGATGCAAAAAGATACCATTTTTACCCTTTTTGGCCGTTTTTCTCTTAAGTGACCGAATTTCGAAATAATAATTCTGAGCCAATGTTTGTTTCTTTGATGGACTCTACACACCAAATTTCATATTCCTAGATTCATTTGCTAACATTTCCCCCTTTTTGGCCGCTTTTACCCCCTTAATGTACGAATTTCTAAAAATCCCTTCTAAGTGGATCTTTGCTCCGAGAGGGGAACATACAGTTCAAATTCCAAGTTTCTGGGCCGAACGGTTTGGGCTGGACGATGATGATCAATCACGTAACTCTTTTATATATGAGGTGTCCTTTTTCAAAACTATTCGCCGTCAAGCTATTTTTTGGTAAAACGCAAATTTCATAAATTAAAGGTTTTTTTTTCGTTAAAACATTTTTTTTTTTTGTTTTTTATTATTCTTGAGGTGCTAAAGAATAAAACTACACAATTTAACTCGTAGGAAATTATTTATTACGGAGTTAACCGATTAATAAAAAACAAAATGGAGAGTTTTGGAAACAATTATATTTTTGGATTGCTTTGGAACAGCTAAAGCTTTTATAGAAAGTTTCGAAACAATAGAATCATTTATTAAAAATTCAGGCTTTATTTTTTTATATTAAATAATTCAGTCTCAGTAATAAAATAACAATAAGTAACTTATTTAAATATTAATTATAAAGAGAACAATAAAATAAAATATTTCAAAACAAAAAAATAAAAAATCACAAATTCAACTTTAAAAATCTGGCTTGCATACAAAACAAGAACGTAAAATAATTTTAAAAATTAATTTAATTACATTATTAAACGTGCATTTCAGCTTCTTCAATAACATTTGTAAATGTTTCGTCATCTTCGTTTAGAACATTATCTTCATAATCATCACAGTTATCTATTGTATCCTTATAATATTAAGTGATTCGGAATCTCTCCAATCCAATCCAAAATGTTTGGTCAACAATTTATCAACATCGCTCAGTTTTTCTTTTTTTTACCGTTGCTCCTAAAGGGATTTCGGTTGGAATTATGGTGCTCGCATTTTTAAATCGTTTAAAAATAGATTGAGGGTTTCCTACCTCAACCCTATAATTGGCTTCTCCCTGAATATAAATAATGTTTTCAATTTTCCAGTGGAAAATAAATTTTTTGGTTGGGGCAATTTTAAAATGCCTGCTAGTGAGTGGCTTAAATATTTGATTGGCTGAGGATTTCCAATCGTAAAATGGAATATCCAACAAATTGTACACAGTTCCATGTCGTTTGAATATTTTAATACATTCTTCGGGCTGTACCATTGTTTGTAGTGCTGTTTGATAATAACGGTATTACTGATATTACAGTAGACCAACAAAAACTATCTATTAAAATAGTTTTGAAAACAATGTTTCTTTGGGCGAATAGGTATACGTCATTTAAAACAAAACTGAAATAAATAAATAGAGAGTTTTGGATTTCATGCGATGAACAATTTAGAGAGTTTTGGAATAGTTCATAATTTTTATTATCGATTTGTTGGTATAAAAGATAGTTTAGGCAGTTTTGGAAATGGACACCTCACTAGACTAGCAGTATACCCGCTACGTTGTTAGCGTAATTATTATATCAATTATTTAAGCCATAACAATATTTAAAAATAATAAGAAATATGGTGTGAGTGACAATACGATGGAAACTTTTAACAAAATATATTTCTGACGACTTGGACGGTCAATACCAAAAAATTTTATCATAAAATTAAAAACTATTTTATTAATTTCAACATTTGTATGTTTTATTTAATTAACAAATAAGAAATATTAACATAACTTTCTGAAAAAATAACAAAACTCAAAATTATTCATTTTTATGCTGTTGACAAAACAATGGAAACCTTTACTATACAATAACACATGGTTTTGGGGGGTAGATGATTCCTGAACCGAACGATAGTATTAATTTATTTAAGTAAAACCTCCGAAGCATGTAGCCGTTTTGTGGCCATGTAAATATTCAACATTTTCGTCAACGCTATTCGCCAACAGTATTCTAATTCCAGTTCATGCGTTTTTTAGCAAGATTAATGCTAGTCAGACGATTTTATGGATTTATTCATAGGAGATTTCTCACAAATCTTCTTTTGCTTCCAACCATCACTAAAATCATCTATTATTCTGGTTTTCAACTCGTCATAAAAGTTTGTTCTTGCCATTGTTTTGTAATAATTGAAAGAAAGTGTCAGAATCTATATTTAAATAACAGCTAAGATTTTTTTTTATAGTTTCTTACACTCGTTCTTATATTTTAGTCAACTCTGGTAAAGAAGTTTAAAAGTTTCCAGTGTTTTAACATCTCTAAAAAAAATATTTCTTTTTCATTTATCTATTTTTTAATTGTATTTTTTGTAACAAATGTGTTATCTTCCAATATAGAACACACCGAACAGTGATTTCGCAAAAAAAATACATAATATTTTTACTAAGTGCGAAATTATTAAAAACCAAAATTGCCAAATATAGAATTTTGTAAAATTTTAAAATGTACGGGCACCTACTCTATTTAAGTACCACTTTTTTTATTCATAATAGGTTCGAAAATTATTCAAATTATAAAGATCAAAAATAATATTATTTTATTTATCAAGCCATAGGACAAACGCTATTGAAATTGGTGAAAAGTGACTTTACCAAATATGGTCAGGAACGGTCCAACTTTCGACGTAGATTTGTTTTATGCTTTTTTTCTAACCTCAATTAGTTTTACCTAAGACCAATTCTCTAAACACATGGTGTAGAGTATCGGTCTATACCGACTATAAATTTCGTACTTGTTTTCTTAAGAAAATGTACTGTCAAATGAAAATTTACCAGTTGAAAAGTATCAGTTTTCCCCTTAAAGGCCTGTATGCAGCTTGCTAAGGAATCAAAAACTTCATATAAAAAAACGCTTCAGAAATGCTTAAGGAATTTTTCTGTCAAAAAATTTCTGTTGATAGTCTGCAGCTTTTTAAAAAAGTAGTATTGTTTTTACTACTTTTTTTTGACGTAAGCTAAGTTAGGTAACCCAGGCTTTGACCAAGAATATCAAATTTTTCGTTCTTTCTGAACAAAATTTTGACAGGAGAGATAAGCATAAACAAAATGTAATATGCTAAAAAAAAATAAAAGTTATTTTTCAGTTGCAAACATGGAAAAAAACGAACAAAATTCGGCAAAGAAAAACAAGAAGCGGATGGGTAATTTTGATACTGAGCTTAAAAAGCGTTTAGCAGGCCAAATAAAGCAGAACCGAAGAATTGATTTGTTTTCAATTTCACAATTCTTAATAATTGACAGAAATCAGCTGATTGCTAGCGTTGCACTGAAAGGTACTTTTGTGCTTTTTTTCTTTAAGAAATATATGATTCCTTAACAAGCTGCGTACAGCTCTTAAGGAACGAATTAAAAAAAAATTTATTCTTCTCCGATGTTTGTCTTTCTGGTGGAATCTACGTATCAAATTTCATATTCCTAAATTATTTTGTAAAGAAGATAAAAAAAAGGTACACTCTTACATTTACGGGCCGGTTTTACCCCGTTTTAACATCCGAATTTCCAAACGATGTCGTCTCATTTGATGTTTCTATCCACAAACTATATTTTATATTCGTTTGTTTAGAAGATACCAAATGTACAATTTTTCCCATTTCTGGTCGTTTCTCCTCCCTAAATATTAGAGTTAGCAATAAATTTATTCTTTACTGATGCCAACGTATCCGGTGGAGTCTGTATACCAAAATTCATATGTATAGATTAATGTGATAAGAAGATGCAGAAAGGTACAATTTGTGCCCTTTTTTATCCGTTTTTCCCCTTAAATGGCCGAATTTCGAAAAAAATTTATAATGGGCCAATATTTGTTTCCCAGATGGAGTCAACACATCAAGTTTCATATTCCTAGCTTCATTTCTTATCATTTCCCCCTTTTTGTCCGCTTTTATCCCCAGAAGGCTCGAATTTAAAATATTTTTATTCTTGGCCGATGTTTGTGTCTCTAGAGGAACCTACATATCAAATGTCATATTCCTAAATTACTTTGTAAAGAAGATGCAAAAAGGTACCATTTTTCCATTTTTGGACGTTTTCACCCCCCTTAACACCCGAATTTCCAACAGTTTTCCACTCATCGGATGTTTATATCTATAATGGAATCCACATACTATATTTGGTATTCCTTCTTAGTGGATCTTTATGTCGAGAGAGGAACCTACAGTCCAAATTTTAACTTTCTTGGTCGACGGGCGATGATGATCATCCTCGCACCTCTTTTATATTCATAGATAAACGTTAAAAAAAACAGACCTTGATATATATGGATTTTTGTTATTTGCGTTGATATTTGAAATTGGATTAAATTTAATTGTGAATAATTGCAAATGCATTACAGTTGTCATTTAATTACTTAAAGCCCGTTTATTTAATTCCATTCAAATAAATCTCCTACCTGTAACAGTTGAAAAAAAAAAAAAAAATATTATGGCTTATTGTATTGTGAAGGCCATTCAGTGTAAGCTTACATTTAATTTGTCTTTTCTTTTTCTTTGACCACAACGTTTAAATCAGCTTCATTTTACTTAATGTATCCTTTTTATAACTGCAACACAGAACGGCTTCAATGATTTATTTTAATCCTTTGATCGTCTTGCTCATAGAACATCTTTAAATTTTCAACATTCAGTGAACAATCAAATATATATGAATAAGGGCAGAACTATAAAAGAAAGAAAGAAAGAAAGAAAAAAAAATTAAAAATGTAAAATTGTCATAATGAAACCATTAAATATTGTCAAAAGAGAATAAATGTATATAAATAAGCTTCTTATAATGATGCATTTATTGGCACTTACAACTTTCATTCGTTGAAGGCTTGAAGTCATTAATATTTATAATGGATATCGAATCTTGAGAATGTAAGGAAATATAACTATAGATATAACCTGTGCTAGAAATCGAACCTCAGATCCTTAGGCATACAGCCATAAATGCCATTTAAAGGTGCTAACAACTTTAGTTTAGATTGCGAGTTCCAATTTCTTAATATTTTTCGAATTTAAAATATTTTTATTATTGGCCGATGTTTGTGTCTCTAGAGGAATCTACATACCAAATGTCATATTCCTAAATTACTTTGTAAATAAGATGCAAAAAGATACCATTTTTCCATTTTTGGACGTTTTCACCCCCTTTAACACCCGAATTTCCAACAGTTTTCCTCTCATCGGATGTTTATATCTATAATGGAATCCACATACTATATTTGGTATTCCTTCTTAGTGGATCTTTATGTCGAGAGAGGAACCTACAGTCCAATAGGCTAATAACACTATCTAACAAGGTTTTGGACAGGAGCAACCAAATATCTTTCCTAGAGTAATTTGGTGGGCTGAATGCGAATCTGTAATTGGTTTTTCTCTATCACGTCTGGTTTTCGAGATGTACAAAAAATGTTTTTATTCATTTTTTACATAAAAAATCATTAGTTTATTTAAAAATCAATGAATTTTCATAAATGGCGTAATTTGAACGTCGCACAGTGCACTTTTATTCGCAGCTGAGTGATAAAAAATCGGCAAGAAAATAAAAATTTTTGATGATTGTTTTATTAAAGCATTGAAGTTTATGTCAAAAATCCTATATTTTTCAAGTCTGGCCTTGGTTTTGCGCTATCTTTATTGATTGCAAAGATATTCGATTTCAAAGTCAGTTAAATTTCGTAAAAATTTTAAAAAACAATTTTGTTTAAAAAATTTTCATCTTCAATGATACACTCCGACCAATCGGTTATAGATATTTGATTAAATTTTTCTTTTATTTGAAAGATACATTTATTTTTTGTAATATATGTAAGCTAAGTTACTAATTTGAGTTGGTTTAGCTTTTCAAATTTAGCTTATAAAAAACCTTTTTTTTTACATAATTTTCAAACTTTACCTTAGCTTTCAACTATTGTGCGGTTCCGTGCGGTCTTAGCCCTTACCATGAAAATTTGCTCTAATATATCATCTATGTTCATTGAAATATTCAGCTGCAAACTCGCGCAAACTTGGATGTTAGAGTGCATCAAAATAAATTTTTCGTAATATTTTGAATTTAAAATTGGTTAAAAATGTACTGTAAACTAAAAAAAAAATATTCTTTATTTTTAATCATAATGCTTTGTTAAAGTTGTAAACGTCAAAACAGTTTGATATTGTTATATAAACAAATAAAGTATAAATCTAATTTTCGTAAATTGAATTGCTAATATTTCTATTACTTTTTTTAACTTTGAACAAAAACCTTCATTAATTCTTGTTAATATACATTAAATACTTTCCTACAATGAGTAAATTTAATATATTAGTAAAAGATCTTTGTGCAGAATGTTTTCAAATACACTCAGAACAGACAAGTTTACTGTCTCGAAAATTGATTTTTAATAACTTGCTTGTAAGAGTTTTTAAAAAAATTGGTATAAATACCAAAAATAAAGAATTTAATACAGATGGTCTTTTTAGTTTCGTTAGAAGATTGTCAGAATATTGGATAAAACGCTCGCGTTCTAAAAATGTATTTTTAAAAATATATGGGAATAACAGTTGGCTTGCGAGTTCGCTAAATTTAAAAAAAAGGTTGGAGAATCGGTGTCACTGCAAGTTGAGAAAAATTTGGATTTAACAAAAAGAAAACGTGGCAGAACAAAAAAATCATACTTAAATTCAGGACGCTCAACTAAACGCAGAAAAGTATATGCTCTGGCATAATATGTAAGTTTAGAGGAAACCTATGAAATATTTAAGCGAGGAATATGAAAAAGTATATGTGGTGGAGTACTTGCAACACAATGACTTTGAGGTTAATGCAAGGCTGAAAAAAGCAATAGAAAAACCCGAAGAAATCTGTAGTGAATTCACAACTTCAGAAGCTTTTGCACTATATATTGGCCTAGATTTGTCATATCGATAGTACAAAATGTTGCGTTCGGCTTTTTAAAAAAAATTTCAGAGGATTAAAAAAAAATTACAGAGGATTACCGTCTCTCGAAAATCTTACCGAAGAAAAAAATACTTGTGTTCCGAAAGATATAGCAGTTGTTGATACTTCTGCCAGTTTTCCGTTGCAATCTTCCTTGGATCATACCGCCAAACGAATTTTGGAAACCTTGGATTTTGATACTCAGGATAAATATTATTCTTCCAGCATGGTTCCTTATACCAAATGGGGTTGTGATGGCTCATCTGGTCAGAGTCAATACAAACAAAAAATTGGTAAGTATAACCTAAATCAAACAGTTTCATATCTACATATACTTCGGTTTATAGATGAGCACCACTGTGATTCAAATATGTTTATGATATCAATGGTCCCTCTTCGATTAACTGAAGAAGTTACAAGTACATCAAATGAGCATGGAAATTATGTTGAACTTTGGAGAAATCAACGACCATCATCTGTACAGTATTGTCATCCAATTGAATTTTCGTATTCGAAGGAAACCAAGGAACATATTATGGAAAAGTATAATTTTATATCAGAACAAATAAAGAATCTCACAGATACAGTTTCAGCAACAAAACATGGTTCGGAAATTAAAATTCGGCACAATTTCAAATTTGCAATGGTAGATGGAAAAGTTGCACAAGCTATATCAGGTAAAAAAGTGTATTTTTGCTAAATTTACAACTGTTACATTTTCTGTTTCCGGTTTTATGCTCAGGAAACAAATCATCCACATCGTGCACTGTCTGTCATGCTAAACAAAGTGATTTTAGCAAAAATATTGAAACACCAGAACATAATGAATTTGAGAGAATGTACGAATTAGGATTATTACCACTGCATGCACGTATTCGTTTTATGGAGCATTGCTTAAAGAATTTCAAAAATATAAGGAAAATACACCAGATTTTGAGAAAAAAAAACGTTTAAAGAGAAGTAGAAAATAAAAACCCAACTAAGAGCTGATGAAAAAAAGGAATACAGGAGCAGTTCACAGAAGTTACTGGTTTGAGAATTGATTATCCAAAGCATGGATTTGGAAACACTAATTATGGTAACACTGCCAGAATATTTTACGATAACATTGATGATACAGCATCTATAAGAAAAATTGATAAAACTCTATTGTATAACTTTAAAAAGTTGCTGACTGCTACAAATTCACATAATGTTATTGATTCTGAAAAGTTTGGTAAATTCGCTTTGGAGACACTTAAACTTTATAACAGTTTATATGGAAGCTGGAGAAAATTATCGCCAACTGTGCATAAGATACAATGCCATGGTCAGAATATTATAAAATATCACATCCTTCCTATTGGCGAAGTGTCAGAAGAGGCTTACGAAGCGAAAAACAAAGAATATAGAGAACTTAGACATAGACATACAAGAAAGTGCAGCAGAAAAGATCAAAACCTAGATTTAATGAAAATGTTACAGATCTCTTCAGATCTATATCATGTGAAACACAATTTTGGAAAAGAAATGCTACCAGATCTTGAAGATATTGTAGTTTAAATAAAACAAGAAATTTACTACATTTTAAGTTTTTTTTTTATTATTTTTTTTTTTTAATTCAATGTCTTAGGTATGGGGGATTTCATGTCAACTGCACCAACTTTTGAAACCGATGTCTTCCGATCGGGATGAAATTTGCACCAAGGTTAGTCCTATTGGATAGTAGTTTAGGCACAATTTTTCAACAAGATCGGTCAAGATCTCTCTGAGTTAGAGGGGATCAAAATTTAACATTTTGGCCAAACAGGTGTTTTTTCCCATCCTTGTAACTTATTACCTATTGTTCTTAGAAAAATTTCTCCCAAATAGTTTAGATAGCTATTTCTTCAGTATTTCGGAAAAAAATACTTTAAAAAAAAAATTTTTTTTTGTAGACTTTTTTTTGCTAAATTAAAGCATTTTTTGCCTTTTTTTCCAAAAAGGGATTTTTTTTTTTTTTATTTATTTTTTCATAAGAAAGCTTAGGATTTCTCCTTTAAGAGCTTTTTGGTCGCTTAGTGGGATGGGAGTGGGATATCTATCAAAATAAATATTTTGTAACTCAAGACAACGGTTTTTCAATTTTTCACAAATGCACTATTTTGAATTTTTTCCTATTTGAGTCTAAAACCTTACAAATAAAACTTATACTGAGAAACTAGACAAACTAAACTTTCCGAAGGTATATAACATACCTAACTAAAATTTTATACCCTCGATACTATAATACTCAGAATATGTTAACCTCAGGAAAAAATCGCTTTTTTTCTATAGAAATGTTGAAAAATTATTATTTTTTATTTATTTTTAATAATAATTAAATTAATGTATAATAATAATAATATTAAAAATAAAAAGACAAATAATTTATTAAAATTTAATCTTAATTGCATTAGATCCATTTATATCATAACTATTTTTATACTTAATTTATTTTAGCTGATGAAGTATTTAAGTCTTGTTAATTATTAAATACCCAGTCTTTCGTCCAGCTTTTTTGTCGCCTTTATTTACTGCGTTTTTTTGTCAATCCTTTCTTGGCGTTACTAGGTTCAGCTGTTGATTTCGCTGCTGTTTTATTTGTTGGCTTTGGAAAGATATCGCATTGAATAGAAGCAGAACACTTTTTCAACTTGAGTCTTCCATCGACAAGCGGTATAAAAGCATGGTATTGAGCGATGCCATCGATTTTTACCGTAGCATCAAATCTGCTCTTCAATGTTTTCAATGTTTCCTGATGATCCTCTTTGCTACTAAAAACTATTTTAGTTTCTCTACAATAACTCTTTGCCCAATGGAATAGAGCAGTCGCATCTAAGATGCGATCTTGATGAGAGCACTGGAGGCTATTCTTCGCTGCATTTCTGTTAAGGTTTGCTCCAATACCATCACATGCTACTTTACCATGAGCAGTAGGAAGAAAATGCCACTCAGCTGGCATTCCAAAATCTTTTTCGTGGGCCATAAGATTTGCCAAGTTACTTTTGTTTTTAACATGTTGACGAGCTCCGTCCGAAACGTAGTATACCTTCTTTACTGTAAATTTACATTTTAGAAATTTTAGCATTCTCTTCTGGTACTCATAAACTGCAACGGTATCATGTTTTAAATCGGCGGATATGATTGCCATACTTTTGTGTTCCAGTTTTTCATCTTTCAGGTAGTAAATAACTACTGTGAATACAGTTGCTTGGTCGTTATTGAAGTGGAATGCTTGTATGGCATCCTGAAGAACATATTTAGAGTTTTCTGCGAAATCATATGAAATAACGAATTCACCAGACTTCAAATGTATCTTCAAATCCTTGAAGAATGACCATTGCTCTTTAACTAAAAAGTCAAAAAAAAATCATCCACATTTAAAATGATTGTTTTCAATGTGCATATGTCAGTCTAAATCCAAGAATCAAATTTGACCTCCTCTATATATTCTCGATCTAAAGAGTTGATTAAATTTTCTTTGATGAATGTGGTTTTCGGGCAATCGGTACATTCACCTAAGTGGCAAGAAGTTGTTGCATTAGGACACATAGTCAGTTTAAGGCAATCGCGGTAATCGTGTAAATCTTCTGCCGAATCATCTGTTAAATACTTTAAGTTGATTTCCTTCAACATCAGTTTAACATTTTCATAGTAAATGCAAACGAATACTGTGTGAGTTCCGTTGCTTTCTGCCAAAACGCAATGTTTTGGCCTCATTTGGGTTAATATCGTGAAGCCAATTTTAACATACTCGTGTTCAGATTGAAATGTTGCAAATAACTCTTTCAGGATACAGAAAACCATTCTATTATGTTATGTTACGAAGGTATGTTACATACCTTCGGAAAGTTTAGTTTGTCTAGTTTCTCAGTATAAGTTTTATTTGTAAGGTTTTAGACACAAATAGGAAAAACTTCAAAATAGTGCATTTGTGAAAAATTGAAAAACCGTTGTCTTGAGTTACAAAGGAAAAATCCTAAGCTTTCTTATGAAAAAATAAAAAAAAAATGCCCTTTTTGGAAAAAAAGGCAAAAAATGCTTTAATTTAGCAAAAAAAAGTCTACAAAATTTTTTTTTTTTTTAAGTATTTTTTTCCGAAATACTGAAGAAATAGCTTTTCTAAGAACAATAGGTAATAAGTTACAAGGATGGGAAAAAACACCTGTTTGGCCAAAATGTCAAAGTTTGATCCCCTCTAACTCACAGAGGTCTGGATCGATCTTGTTGAAAAATTGTGTCTAAACTACTATCCAATAGGACTAACCTTGGTGCAAATTTCATCCCGATCGGAAGACATCGGTTTCAAAAGTTGGTGCACTTGACATGAAATCCCCCATATATTTAAGGATGTTTTTTAATGAACTCTAATTAACCCGAATCACCCCAGAAGTATATTTTGAGTTTTTTCGTTTCTACATTAGTCGAAGCGGACAAAAATTATTTTTTATGCAAATCGGAGGTGTTACCGTATGGTAGCTTTGGGCAGATTCGGGTTAAATTGTTTATAATTTTTGTGAAATGTTGACGAAATTTTTTTTTATGTAGTTAAGTGCGTTCAGCAGACAATTGAGCTATGTAATATATTTTAAAAAAAATTCACAATGGGTCGTTCTGACTCCAAGAGCATACAAGGGTTAAATTGCCACAAAATCGATAGGTAATTTAATAGGCAATAATGCAAAAAAAACCGCGAGAAAAACTTTAAACCGTTCAATAATTGTCGATTTTTAATCACTCACACCCTTAAAAAAGGGCACTGTGCGTCGTTTGTATTTTGTTGGTTCGGTTTCACGTACTAGAGTCCAGCAAGCTTTTGTCCCAAAATCCTTGATAATTTCTTTCAATTTTCATTGAAAAAATTTAAAGATGAATGAAGAAAATGCATTTTGAGTAGCATTCGTGCACCTAATTCGTAACAGTTTTTCAATAATTCAGCAACAATTTATCTATAGTTTTCACTTTGTTTTTCCTTTGATTTTAGCATATGAAATTTTAGGAAAAACCGCTAACAAATATTTAAATGCTGCAACATCTTTGTCCAGAGCCTTGACAAAGTTCTTAGTTTTATGTGCAGCGGCGGAAGAAGAGCGTCATTTGGATCAATTAATGGTTTATTTGAAATGTTTTGTTTTCCTGGTGAATACTCAGTTCTTTTTGGCCACTCTGTTCGGACGTAATGATGACATGTAGCGCGACTATGCCATAGACAAAGGAAACAACAATATTTGGTGAAACCTCCTTGCATAGCAGTCAGCAAACAATGACCCGAAACAGATTAATTTACAGTTATTTACGATGGTCTACTATATATATAAAGAAATTTAAATCCCATAATTTAATGTCACCACAGATCTTCCATTTATGATCTGTATTTGAGTAATGTCAAAATTTAAGTCATTGATTCGTAATTTTCCTTTGTAATAATGGCATGAGCAGTAATAATGGCATCATGTTTTTCATTCCCATTATGCAAAAGAGGAGCCTTTAAACTGTACTTAGAATAATCTCCATTCAGTTTTGTTATATGGCTGGTTCATTTTTTGAAATAAACCATCAACATCAGTACAGTATAGAATAGAGTGTTCCTTTTCAAAATATGCAGCCAATTCCAAGCTTCTATCTCTATATTTTGTTACTTTTGTCACAACTGCAAGATGATTCCCCTACTGCATGCGTGGAGCTAGTGATTCTGTGTCTTGCTTCGTTAAAGGTAAATCCCGAATTAGATCATTCAGCGCAGCTTGAGTCACTAAATGGCGTTCATCATCAGCCTCATGCAAGCTATCACTGCTGGTGAAATATGTTTCAAACTCACTGCTCGTAGCACTGGGAATAACTGGTAGTGGATCATTTGGTGGACGCTGAACTATTTTGGAAACCAATGGGACATTCGCGTAAGCAATATTTTTTCGATTTCTCATATTGAATCCAGCAACTTTTGTTAAACAGAAATAACAATCGATTTGGTAGTTACTTGACTCTCTCCAAAGTGTGAGCAAAGTTGTATCATAAAATTACTGGTTCCCAGCGAGGGTTGATACTTCGCCTATGCTTATAACCTACCTCCAAGTGGTGCTCCCGGGCAACGCTAGGCAAAGCCAGTTAATTCTGATGATTATTCCGAGCGGCTAAATGTTATGGTCAGGTCCACCAAGTACCAAAAAAAAAAAAAAAAAACTAGCCAAAAATTAGAATCTGCAGACAAGCCATTCGGCTTAGCGGAACTAGGCTTAAAAAAAACTATTCTGATTGGGGAATAACTTGGTAGCGGCTAGTATGTGGCCATACTGGTAACGAAGCCTTACCTGAGTTTACAAATAGGTACCACAGGTGAGCTCTAAGCCCAAGGTTACCTCACAACGCTGTCAAAGTCAAAGGCAGCTCAAGCAAAAACATAAAACTGGAGGTGTAAAAACCTACCAGATGAAATGATTGCCACATCCCACAATTGTTTGGTATCCCAAGGTGCAAATGAAGGTAAAGGTGTTACATGAGCGAAAAGGAGGCCGGGTGTGGGTGCGTCAGTGAACCTGACAAGATGGCATGCCGGGGGAATTTTAGCGAGAGGGTGGGTCGAAGACGAGTAGAAGGCCTTTGAGGGAGGTGCACATGTCAATGCAACGTCCAAGGCGAGTCGGAGACCAGTTGAAAAGGGAAGTAAGGAATGTTGATGTAAGCACCATCTAGCATGATGCTGACAATTAGTAAGTTCAGAGCGTAGTAGACGGATGAAGGCATGAGTCGAAAAATTCGAAGTCGAGATTGGGTGAGCTAGTACCAGTCCTAGCAAAGATGACCATTACGGTAGAATTAGTAGAGAAGAGTGTCGGATAGAAGACGAGTCCAAGGGCGCTTGAGTCATTTGATAATACGGCGTTTCGCGGATGAGATGGATATCGGTAGAAATATTGGTACGGAACGTTGTACATATCAGGGCCACCTGATAATAACAGCTAGTAAGAACGAACGTAGTAGACAAATGTGCGGTTTATTGAAGATAGTTATGTGTTTCTGCAGGTGCTGCTGATGACCGACAACAATGTGTACCCCTAAATAGCTTTTTTGGGTATGGCCCCTCGGGGAGTTTCGTGGTGGTTGTGGTAGCCCGAAATCGCGGGAAGAACACAGTTCGAAGACTTTTGGATCAGGCCAACCCAATAGCAAAGGGAGGAGAGTGTGCCAAATAATCTCTCCTAGCTTGCTATCCATCTAAGTAAGGGGCGCTGGTAGACGCATTGTATCGCACCAAGTGCTAGAACCATTGTGTGATTAAGTCGTCAAGACAGGCATGCACGTAAAATCAAAGGAACTTCTCTCCAAAGTACTGGAATTAAAAAATCGAAATAGATTTTCTAGCCATTTGACCACTTATATAAAACAGTTCTGCAACTATTGCAAAACATTGTCGGTGTTCACGGTTTGTCCAAGTTTCTGACAGCAAAACCAAAATAATATAAATATGCATATTTGAATGATTCTGATTAGTGTTTCACATATCTCACCCCTTTTTAATTTCTCGAGAAAAGAAAACACACATTTTTTTCTCGAGATTTCTCGAGATTTCTTGAGAAAATAACTTATTAAAATAAAAATCTAATGCACTCTATAATATAAACTGAAGTTCATATTTTTAACATACAACAAAAAAAAAATAGTAACGTAAAAATAAATTCTTCAAGTTTTACAAAAATGTATAAAAGGTTTATAAAAATATAATAAATTTAATTATTTTTGTGATTTAAAATAATGCTTTAAGAAACATAGAGCATCCAAAGTTGAATCTCCTATCCTTGTTCTTTTTTTCGTAACATAATCTGTTGCAATAGAAAAATTTCGCTCATTTTGCGCAGAAGTTGGTTTAGTGGTCAGAAGTGCATCCAAAAGATTCTGCAAATTTGAGGTTCTCCTCCCATTTGCTTCAAATATTTTAAATTCCTTTGCTAATGATTGAAATTTGTCAGCATTCGGACTTTCATATTCTTTTAAACTTTTTGTAATTGCAAAATTTATTTGTTGCTGTAGACTTGCTTCTTCTTCTCGATTTGGACATTGTTCAATATTTTCAGTTTCACCAGTTTCTTCAGTATTATCGTTGTCACTGTTTTTAGTTTCAAAAATTCTAGATGATATAAATTTAGCCAATTTATATATCTCTGATCTTGGTGCCATGTCAAAAAAAACTATCATTTTCTTTATGTGACATACAATCCGGATTCTTTAGGAGCCTAATAACAGATACCAAATTATAATCCCTCCTTTTAGATATTTCCTCCCTCACTGCGCGAAGGAGGTCTCGACTTAAATTAGTGTTTAATTTTTCCAAAGTTGTAAACAAAAACCTGAGAGCTCCTTCAGCAGATAATAGTGTAGAATCTTCTCGGTTAAGAGTTTCAATTGTAATCCGGAGTGGTTTTAATGTTGCTAATATTATTTTAGCAACCTCAATATAGTCGCCATTCCACAAACTACCCAAATTTAATTCAATCAATAAAGCTTTTTTGATTGGGCCCCTAATTCTTACAAATCTTTCTACCATAGCCTCCATTGTATTCCATCTAGTACAACAATCTAAGATTACCATTAGCTCTTTTTTCTCCTCTTCCACTACATAGTTTTGTAATATAGCATTTTTAACGGGGGAGCTTTTAAATATTTTAGTGATTTTTCGAATGGATTTAATAGCTTTTTCGATTTGGGGTTGCAAATAAACATCAATTTCTTCCACAACTTCTATATCAGAATCATCATCAGACTTATTATTTTCATTTTCTAAATCTTGTATATCAGAAGCGTTATCAGATTCCAGTTCCTCGATACAATCAAAGTTATCAGGATGCCTCTTCTTGATATAAAATACTTTCAGAACAGCCAAATGCAACCCGTGATTGTAACAAAGTTGGTGAAATTGAGAAGATAATCTTCCAAATTTCTGCATTACAACAGCACCATCACTCATTGTAGCTACTATATCGTCATTAAATATGATATTAAACGATTTTAATTTTTCTTTTACTAATTCCAATGCTTTTTCAGCAGGGCAACTACCAACGGCAGGAACCATCCCTAAATTGTCTGAATCTTTTGTTTTTCATGCTGGTCCATTCATCAATGGATATACTGAATTTTTTACCACTATCTTCGTGTTTAATTATTTTTTTAATCAGCTGTTGTTTTTTATCTTCATAAAAGTTCAGCATTAATTGCATCACTTTGGTAGGGTTTCGTGGTAAATTAAATCCTTTGCCACTCATAGATGTTCTAATAAATTCACTTTTAGTAATTCTGTGAAAAGATATTCCATCAACAGCTGCTAACTTTGAAATTAATTCACCAAGAAAGATTAAATTACTGAATTATTTCCGTACCTGTAACTTTTTGCATTTTTTGAGGTGCTTTGACCATCATTGTTTTCTTTTCTATTATACTCATGTACACTTTCAAGATGCCTACGCAGACCAATAGTCGCCGAACCTTTGCATGAAAGTGATTTAAGACATATCTTACATATTGCCAAATCTTTATTCCTTTTACTTTTTTCAAAATGTTCGCAACAGTCCTTGTAAGTTTTCGTCATTTTATGGGTATTTGTTGGTTTCTATTTATACCCTATACCACTATGTGGTTTGGGTATAATGACTTTGTGCTGCTGTTTGTAACAACCAAAAATATATGACCCAGACCCATCTTTAATTATACCGATCGAATCAGAATCACTTTCTGAGTTGATTTAACAATGTCCGTCCGTCCGTCCGTCCGTCCGTCCGTCCGTCCGTCCGTCTGTGTGTCCATGTAAACCTTGTAATCAAACTGCACTTCTCAAATATGAATATATTTTCATGGAATTTCGTATGTAAGCTTTTATCGGCCATGGGATAAACGCTATTGAAATTGGTGAGAATCGGTCCATGTTCAGACCTAGCCCCCATACAAATTACCCCTATGAAATCGGCATAAATTGCCATAAGATCCAAATTATCATATAGATCTTATTCAAATTGTGTTTGTATGCATTCATTACATCCACTAATGAGTAGTCCAAAAATGATCCCTTTGGCCCCATATAGAGCTGCTTCCCGATCTTCACTTAAATCTATTAAAAAACAAAAATATTGCACTGATTCTTCTCAAATTTTGTTTGTATATATTTTTGCAAAATAAAAGAGACTTTACCAAACATGATCAGGATCGGTCCATTTTTGAATCTAGTCCCCATATAGATATATCATCCGATATGAACTTTTTCATATCTGCAGCCAAAAAAATTAATAAAAATCCCACTCAAATTTGGTTTTTGCTTATTTTCTCTGTCCAGTTAGTTGGGCCTAAGAGATAGAGTTTCTAAACGCATGGTCGGTCTAGACCGACTATAATTTTCTTACTTGTTATACCCTATACCACTATGTGGTTTGGGTATAATGACTTTGTGCTGCTGTTTGTAACAACCAAAAATATTTGACCTAGACCCATCTTTAATTATACCGATCGAATCAGAATCACTTTCTGAGTTGATTTAACAATGTCCGTCCGTCCGTCCGTCCGTCCGTCTGTGTGTCCATGTAAAGTTTGTAATCAAACTGCAGGTCGCAAATATGAATATATTTTGATGAAATTTGGTATATAAGCTTTTATCGGCCATGGGATGAATGCTATTGAAATTGGTGAGAATCGGTCCATGTTCAGACCTAGCCCCCATACAAATTACCCATATGAAATCGACATAAATTGCCATAAGATCCAAATTGTCATATAGATATTACTCAAATTGGGTTTGTATGCGTTCATTACATCCACTAATGAGTAGTCCAAAAATGATCCCTTTGACCCCATATAGAGCTGCTTCCCGATCTTCACTTAAATCTATTAAAAAACAAAAATATTGAACTGATTCTTCTCAAATTTTGTTTGTACATATTTTTGCAAAATACAAGAGACTTTACCAAACATGATCAAGATCGGTCCATTTTTGGACCTAGTCCCTTTATAGATATAGCATCCGATATGAATTTTTTCATATCTGCAGCCAAAAAAATTAATAAAAATCCCACTCAAATTTGGTTTTTGCTTATTTTCAATGTCCAGTTAGTTGGGCCTAAGAGATAGGGTTTCTAAACGCATGGTATAGGGTATCGTATAGTCGGTCTAGACCGACTATAATTTTCTTACTTGTTTTTAATTAAAATTATTTAAAAAAAAAATTAATAATTAAACAACTTCTTAGCTTAAATTTATTATATAAGTTTATCTTACATATATGGTACTTCCTTTTTTTTAATATTTTAACATACAAAAATTTTTCACAACGCAATTAGTTATAGTAATTGCTGATCGGGAATTGTTAAGTACAAAACAACCACACCCACTGAAGTTTGAGACAATTATCAATAACAAAATAGAAAAATAACGGTGTTTTTAAAAAAATTGTATGACAGTGATGAATAAAGCGCTGTTTAGTCACTATGATTTGCATCAATATTGAAAGGATATTGGTGTGTGTAAACGCAAATTGCTTCAGTTTGTGGATATTGATTCAATATTGGATGGATATTAAAATCGAAGCAAAATCGTTGTGTCTGCACAGCGCTTAAGAAAATGAACATAACGGCAAATTATTAAAGGTTTAAGAATTTCCCAAAATAAAAAATTTTATTAAAAAAATTCACTTCGTTATAATTTTTGCATATTTTTCGAGAAATATCTAAATTTCTCGAGAATTGTGACTAATTTTGATATTGCATATCTTTTTTTTCACCACACACAAAGCAAAAATCGCATGCTTAAATGCTACTATTATGAAGATTTAGTATGAATGTGGGTTTCTGTCAAATTAATAACGGTGAAATTGTAGCGCGATAAAAAATTAACAATTTTTATGCCCGATTCGATTTCAGTGCACCCAGATTAGTTAAAAAAATCATGCTTTGTTTCTGCAGTAATTTTTTTTTTAATTTGTAGACTAGTGTAATTATTAATATTGAAATTTCTCCATAGTAGTGAACTAATATGATACATGTATACCAGTTGTTTAAATTTGAAATCAATATTAAAATATCAATAGAATGACACTAAAAGCTACAAGGCAATATAAATTTAATTTAACGATTTTTCTCATTAAATCCAGTTAACACGACAACAAGAAAATCATAATGAGAGATACTTACAACAACAACTTACTACCACCCAAAGCAGGTCTCATAATTCATCAACATTAATGGAAAACATGAATGCAGGCAACAATGAGCTAAAGGATGTGCGGTACTCACAGCAATAAAGTTCAAGAGGAAAGAATGATTGCTCCTGAAACCAAAATATCATAAAAAGAAATTCGAGGTGAAGGAGTATATGAGTGTTACTTGATTGCTGTTTATTTTGTTTTTGTAGCTGAAAAAAGCTATCTGAAAATTTTGTATGCTGTTGTTGTTAGGTTGAGAATGAACTAACGCATATAGAAACAAACATCAAATGACAAGGTAGGTATATAAATATGTACATTAGGGCGGTCCAAAATAGAAAATTTTTTAGTTATTGACTGAGCCGCCCCCTAGAAATATGGGAATAGAAAAAAATTGAGTAATAGAAAGTTTTGAAAACTCCTATATTTTTCTAAATAAAAAAGAAGACCCACCAATGACGCAAAGAATATGAAATATAAAATTAATATAATAACATAAAATTAAAGAAAAGCAATAATTATTGCAAGTCGTAAGTGATTACAGAAAAGAATTTGAATCGCACACTAAGTCATCCTTAAATAACCAAAATAAATAGAATTCATTTTATATTCCGTATTCCTTTAAATAAGTTGTCTTTTATTAGCTTTGAGTCATTTGTCGGTCTTCTTAATTTATTTAGAAAAATACAGATAGTTTTTATACATAAAATAATTTTATAACAAAATTGGTTAAAAGTTGTTTAATTTATATTCGCGGAAAATAAGCAGATAATTGCACCAAGATATATCCCAATGGATTATTTTGATCCCAGGAGCACTGAAGGGTTAAATAAATAAATATTAACCGAATTATTTTTGTTTAAGTTCTAAATAGTGGTTTCACCGAGTTTAATAGAAAAACTCGTTTTCGGTAATTTTTATTTAAAAATATCTTAAAATTCAAAGCTGGCCTTGGCATATAATGGGTTAACGTTCTCGGATTTATCCCAAATTTTAGAGACGGAAGTTCTACACATTTGGCTATAATATTTTAAGCGTCTTATCTAAAAATTCAACGGTACTTACAAAATATTTGAATTTTTTGAACAAATTGTCTTTTATTAGCTGGGGGTCACATGTGACCCCAATTCCAAAAGGGCTAATAGGGTCATATTATTTTTTTTCCGACACCCTAGGCTATTAAGATAAAATATTATATTCAAAAGTAGACAAGTGATGAATTTTTGATACAAAATATTTAGAAATAATACATTTACAGAATATTTTACATAAATCCCATTTTTCTCGAAATCCGCAAAAATAAAATCCTTGCCAAAAAAAATTCTGGTATAGGGATTTACCTAAAAAATCACAGAATAAATCTCTAACATGCATTTAATAAGACCTTTAAGAGCTAGATCAATTTTTTTAAATATTGTTTAAGAAAATTTTTCAAAATTTGAAAAAGGAGTTTTCAAAATTTTATCAAAAAAAAATTTTCCATTTTCGGTCTCAATGCTTAATAGGTTAACAAAGTGGTAATAAAATAATACTTCATATCTGAGTTGCTACTGGTATAGGAACTAAAATAAAATGTTGGCTTTAATTAATTTCTTAAAGTTGAAAAAAATGCCATCAAATTTCATGACCTAGTTTTTTTTTTGGCACAAAAATGGTCTGGGGCATTTGCTATTTCTTGGCATTTGCTTTTCATTAGATTTTGAAGTTTTATAGCTTTTTGAAAATTTGTCGGAAACATTAAATTATAGAGCGAAATTTTCGTAAAATCTGAAAAAAAAGTCATATTTTCCCCTTATAAACACACTTGAAATTTTCAATCGTGTTGAGCACCCTCTAAATGTTTTTTGTTTGGCCCAAAACTTTGTACTTCTCAATTTTTTGCTATTCGCATATTTATAAGTGCGGCCCAGTCAATAATTCACAATTTTATTTTTTTTTTGACAACCTTAATGTACACATACATACACAAAGGAAAATTATTCAAAGGGTAGACAAAAGATATTTTTGAATCAGCCATTGCTTCTCTATAGCCAAAGCATAATGAGTTGGTGCTGTTTTTTTTTTTTTAAATTGTTTTAATAGATCCATTTTTTTAACACAAATTGACTCGGTATAATTTTTTGATATAGAATAAAATAATTTTTTTATGACAATTAAATATTTTTTCAATTTAGTTAAATAAATTTTGGTCAGGTTTTTAATCTTTGTTGTGTTTTTTTTTTTTTTTTATAAGCTAGTCAGAATTTTTTCTCGACGTTTCGTCAATTATTTGTTGACTTTCTCAAGCGACGTAGTAACATTTTTAAATCACATTTAAATTAATTCTATTTTACATTATACACAAAATACAAAACATTAAACATTTAACATAAATTTTTTTAATAAACACGGCTCAAAATATAATATCACATTTTTTCTTTAAGTGTATGTCTTTATGCCGAAATTCAACTATTATTGTTGGGACCTTTATTTAACTTGCATGTTAATGAATGTGGAATTTTTACTAAAATTTCATTAATTTCAAACAGTTGTGCGTTTTAACGCATAGGGCGTTTTCAAATTACACGCATGCTTTATTAAAAAGCCTCAGGTTTTAAATAAAAAAAAGTCACGTATTTTTATGGTTTTTTGTGTGTATTTAAATTTTCAAAAAGGGGTGAATGTTACAGCACTTTAATTGCTTCATTAAAATTAAGTTTGTCTTTATAAAGCCGATACAAAACGAAAACTTTAGCAATTACAATAATTTCGAATAGGGACATGTAATTACAATTACAGAATAAAAAAAGAAATTCTTGATATAAAATTACGTAAGAGTGTTATTATTTTCACATCAGGGTTATACCATTCAAAGGCCAAATTTAAAATTTCAATTTAAATAATACCATTTCAAAGGAAATGGTTCAAATGGCATGAAAATATGACAATAGTTTGTTATATACATATATTTTTGAATACATTTTGAATATATTTTTTCAGTAAGAAAGGAAAAGTGTTATTAAATGATTTTGAAACACAAAGCAGTGTCATATCTGTCACATTACAAAATACTTCTGTTTACTATAATTTATTTTAGAATTCATATTTTTTTATATAGTTTATTAATATACTAACTCTTATATTAACTACAAATAACTGTTTGTTATTTGTCATACGAATAAATTCAGAGTTTTTCTGTGCTTTACAAACACACTCTAAAATATGTCATGCCTGTCACGACTGCTTTTTGTCCCCACCCTATAAGCACAATGGTAGTCGACTTCGAAAAACACACTTTAAGTTAACTTTTATGACCTAACTATAAGCTAACTACAATGTAATGCAGAACTTCCCCCAAAAAGAGATCCTTGCATATTGTGTGATTCTGTGCTTTCCCAAAATAGAAGCTTACATATTTGTTAACATTTTTTTAGTAACATTTGCATTTGTTTTTGACATTTTCTTGCCTATTTGTTTTGGATTTGATTTACATGTTTTTCATTTTCGTTTGTTCATTACAAAAATCAGTGCTCGTGTGTGCAGTTTTTTTTTTTATTATTTATTTATTTATTTAAAATCTATGGAATTACAAATGTCCTTACAGACTAACATATTTAGTGTACAAAATACATATAACCAATAAAATAATGACGATTTAATTATTTAGAATAAAAGAATAATTTTACGTTTCAAAGATTCTTTATTTTCAGACAAATCTATGATGTGGTAAATTCCATTAAACTGATCATACAACCGTCGACATGGATCATTATTAGCATAGTTAAATCGAAAATAATTAATATTTAAGAGCTTAAAGTTTCGTGCAGGACTCGAAGGTATATTAATTTGAATTATTATGTAAATTATTACATCTGTAAAAGGACATATCGCAACTGTGCCTCTAAAGTGGGTCAACTCAAAATTTTTCAATTTGCACTTTTTGCAAGAAAACTATTGTATTTTATTGTATTGTATAAAAGAGGTGGCGAAAGTACCGCGACCAAATGATCTATTGTACTGCCCTCTGCTAAAAGTTGTCTCTATAAAATCTCACCCAACTCTGAAGCCCTCTGAAATTCGAGGATGTTGTTTAGTTCCAGTGATTTTATTTCGCTCCCTGGAATTTGGAAAGAACCCAGGTGCTTTTTTCCTCTTATGCATTAAAGCTCCACAATCCCCCTCCTTCTCATCGCAGAATCAGCACATGGGGTGCGCTTCAAGTTCTAACTTGCTCAGATGATCCCTGAGCCTACAGTGACCAGTTAGAATCCCGGTTAGTATTCTCAGTCCGTTCTTTGATAGTCCGATACATGACTCAAATCTTTTACTTGTAATGGTGCGGCGTTGATGGAAGATCCGCTTCCGTTTCCCTGAGCCTTTGCTGGTCGCACGTGCTGGCGTAGGGGCCTAGCTCGCCGGATGGGTGGGGTCTTGCTCAGGCCCAGGGAAACCGCACTACAGATTTTCACGTGCGATTAAAAGAAAACAACTGTCAAAAACACGGACGCTAAATGGGACGGATGGCCATACTTACCTTGGGATTGGGGACGAGGTGTTCTGCCCCTTTTGCCCTCCCTACCATGTTACCTCGACTCCATCTTACTTGGAGGTAACCCACATAAATGATAAGAGTTTGGTTTGGTTTGGTTTTCTACATTGGGTTATAAAACTTTTTTATTTACCCTTCATTTAAGGGTTTTTAAATTTAAATTATACATATTTAGCAAAATTTTAATTTTTGGGAAATTTTAATTTTAGGAAAATTTTTAAATATAGGAAAACTTTTTTTTTAATTTTAGGAAAATTTTCAATTTTAGGAAAAATTTTGAAAAAAATTTAATTTTTTTTTTTTTTAAAGATTTTTAATTTCAGAAAAATTTTAAAATCAGAAAAATTCAATTTTAGGAAAAATTTTTAAATTTAGGAAAATTTAAATTTTAGACAATTTCATATCTAGACAAATTTTTTTATTTACATTTTAGTCCAATTTTATATCATAAAAATATTGTATTTAAATTTTAGAACATTTATTTACATTTTGGAAAAAATTTTTGTTTAACCTCTAAAAGAAATTTTGGTTAAATAAAAATTCACATCTTAGCGAGATTTTAATTTGTAGATTTATAAAATTTTTAATTTCATTGTAAAAGCGTATAGTTGAAATTTAAAGTAATTTTACTTAAAGGTAAGTTGAAAAAAAAATTCTCATTTCCAAGAGATTTTATTTTAATTTTAGGTAGTGGTGACAAATTTTTATGTTCCACTGTATTTTACTTACATATATATAATGTTATAAAATTTTAATTTATTTATAGGAAAAATTTTAAGTTATATTTAGCAAAAATTTTTAATTTATATATAGCAAAATTTTTAATTTATATTATAGGAAAAATTTTAATTTATGTATATACAGGAAAATTTTTAATTTATATATATATGTAAAGTAGATTTACCGCCATATTGCTGGTGCTGATGAGGTACCGATGAAGCTGCTGTCGCCGGACGCCGTGGTTGTGTCTCGCAATATGCTTTTCAATTTTGGCATGTAACTTTATTAAAACTCCTTCACATTTCATTAGGGTTTCCATTTTAAGTTTTTTTTTTTTTTATTCAATTGAAATTTTACGATGAATTCTTCGTATTAATAAAGATGAGCATTAATTGCAGATTTAACAAAATAATTTTAATGATGATATTATTTTATCGTTATTGACGAGAATTTAACATAAACTTATGAATAGTTGTAATTTTTTTTCTACGTTTGAGTTTTTAGTTTTCTTATGAATTGTTTATTTAATAGATTTAATATTCTAAGTAGCTGGTGGTTGTTTAAATATTTTTCACGCAAATATTAAAAATATAATTAATAAAAACCGAACAACAAATGTCATTAAAATCTAGTTTTTTTTTTTTAAAGTTTATTTAATTTTTTTTATTGGTTTTATTTCTTAAATTTTATACTTTCTTTTTTTTTTCTTAAACTTATCTTTTTTTCTAAACTTAATTTTTCTTTAATTTTCTGAAACTTAAATTTAATTTTTCAAACTTTTTTCATAACTGTTCTTAATTTTTTTTTTTTAGTTATTCTAAACTTCACTTAATTTTAATTTCGAAGGAGGTTTATCATCAACCTTGTATTTCAACAAACAAAATTCCACTCCCCGACTTAAATTTAACTTTATTACATTAACCTTCCCATCTTCATTCATTCATCTGCAGATAAAAACCTGTTTATTAAAAAAACAAAATCACCACCAATTCATTGAGAACATTCATATGCATTCATAATATCCTCTAGTATTTATAACACTCCCACTCATATATGACTATGAGAGCAAGTGAGATCAATACAAGAAAATACGTGGTTTGACCAGCATGATTGCATATGAATGTGTTCATGATTTCATACAACACAATGAAGAGAAAACAACACGCCATAAATCAGTTTGCTAAAAAAAAAAAAAAATGCCATCAACCTATTACCATATAAGGTGTTGTTTACTTGTACATACTTGAACTTGAAAATAATTTCAAGATCAAGGTTATTATTTTTTTTTTCTTCTTTCTTATTCTGCTTGTAACAGAAATTCTTTTGCTACAGTGCAGAGCAAAACAGATCACCGTCACATACTCTTGTAGTTGCTTAACAAAAGTTTTGATTGCCTTAAGCCTAGGTGGCTCGAGAAAAGCTCCTGTCTGATATGATTCTCATATTCTCTAAGTCTGCCTTCCCATACTCCTTTTCATATTCCACAAAACGGTTCCGGCCCCATTAGCTTTGTGGAAGCTCCCTTTCTGGCAAGCTCATCTGCTTGTTCATTTCCTTGGATCCCGATATGCCCCGGGACCCAACAAAGGCTGACTTTATTGTGTCTGCCTAGCTCATTCAGTCTTTGCAGACAGTCCCATACTTACTTAGAATTTACTACATAGGAGCCTAGTGCTCGAATAGCAGCTTGACTATCTGATAGTATGGTTATGTCCCGTGTTTTGTACTTTCTATTTAAGTTAATCTGTGCACATCTATCGATGGCATAAATTTCCGTAGTATTTGGTTCTAGGCCCAAAGACTCCCGTCCCTGTTCCACTTCCTGTCTTTGAACCGTCCGTGTACCATTTGATCGTATCCTCCTTTAGAGAATATGCTGTACTCAATGTACTCCATTCCCTTTTATTACTAAGTTTTGTGACAAAGTTTTTCTTGAAATCGTATTTCTTCTCAGTCCTGTCCATTGCACAATCTAGGAGGGAGTACTTTTTAACTTGACTTATTCGGTTCCATTGACCTTTAAAAAGCCTGGTTATAGGTTTATCCCCCTTTATCCTGATTGCAATTGCCAGGGCTTGCTTTTGCACCACTATATGTAGTGGGCTTTGATCCAAGAGTACCCCGTTATCCCAATACACGCTAGTCTTTGTATCCTACTTAAGTCCATTTGAGTTGATTTTAACTCTGTCCTTTTGGCCCACGCAATAGCTCCATAGGTCACGTTAGGACAGACCATCATGGAGTACATCCAGTATAGGATGCTGGGTTTACATCCCCAGGTTCTACCCGCTACCCTTCTACACATCATTGTAGCACGCTTGGCTTTCTCTGTGATATGGTTTATGTGTGCCTTCCATGTCAACTTACTGTCTAGAACTATGCCCAGATATTTCACTTCTGTCTTTGGTTCGATGACTTCTCCTAGAATTTGAATTGCCTTCCATCTTGGAAGTTTTCTTCTCGTGGTAAATGGTACAATAGTGGTCTTTGTCGGATTGATTTTCCGTCCTGTTGCCCCACACCATTGATTGATAATTCTCAGCCCTCTTTGGACAATGTAACAAAGGGTTTCCTCGAGTTTGCCTCTTGCTATTTTGACTATATCGTCCGCGTAGCCTTGACATTCTATACCTGCTTCCGACAGTTTCATTAGTAGTTCATCAACAACCAGACTCCATATTAGAGGTGAAAGAACCCCTCCCTGTGGACATCCTCTGGTTGTGTTGACGGCTATGGTTTTCCCTTCTGCTGATGTTTCTGCTGATCTTGTGTTGAGAACTTCTACCATCCATCTTGATGTCACTAAATCTACTCCTCTTCGGTTTATTGCCCTTTCTATTACATCATGTCAAGTGTTATCAAAGGCTTCTTCTATACCTAGGAAGGCACAAACGGCTATTTCCTTCCCATCTAGTGATTTTTGAATAGTTCCCACTAGGTTGGTAAGAGCAGTCTCTTTTGATCTGCCCGCTCTCTATGCATGCCCGCTCTATAGCGATACACAGTGGTCATGTCTGTCCACTGTACAACTCTTACATCGGTTTTTCTAGTCTTTCGCAGAAAAAAATACAGTTGTAGCCCTCTTTGTGTTATAAGAGTAGCTTCTTTAGAATCCACTAAAAAGACTTATTTTGAGTTGCACCCAAAAATCTTGTTATTTTTGATGATCACTGAAAATCGCACAAACAACTACTGTTGATAGATATGTATTAAACGAAATTCCTCACAATGAAACAACTGTTTTTCAATTTTATATTAAACTAGCTGACCCGGCAAACTTCGCTTTGTCCAAAAGAGATTTTTTTATTGAAATAATTTCGAAATTTTTTTTTTATCGAAAATTATCGACCGTTAACAGATGACGCAATAATATAATTTGAATACAACACTTTTCGAATTCAGTTGAATTCAATATCTAATAATTATAGGGATAGCTGAACCGACGGAATTCTTCCCGCCCAAAATTTGGCGAAAATAGAATAAAATCAAGAATTAGTTAAAAAAAAAGAATGGAACAATGATTGTAATCAATTCAATGCTGCACGATGCACAATATTATTTGTTTTTTTGGTCCGGAGCGTAAATGAATAGTGAGGATGGTTTCCGAACTCGGGAACACGAAATAAATTAGATTTTAGTTCAAGACTGATACCTGTGTTTTTATTAGACGGAATAGAAATTAAATTAATTAGATGATATTTTGTTGCTATGTGCCTTAGGGCGGGTCGATTTAAAAATCGCAAGGAAAATCGCATTCTAGGGATCAATATAAGAAACTTTACCCGAGGAACCATGCCTCTAAAACGAATGCTGATATCCCGACTTTTGACCTGTCTGTCTGTCTCATTTTGACCCATTTAGAGTGCCCCAATCGAGACCAAATATATGATCGACCCCCACTAACTTTGGACGGCCAATCTACCAATGCCAGTGGCAAACCCCCTGGAATCCCCTGGGGGTTCCCCATACAAACATTTCAAAAAATCACCATTTTTTGTTTCGAATTGGGCTGACTATGTTTGATTTAATATTAAAATTAACACTCATACGTATACGGATCTTCTACTCTGCTAATAAATAATAATCATACGCCTTGACTATGTTATGTTATTCAAAAAGATCGATCGGATGAGGGTAAATAGTCACATCGCGACTATGCGTGACTCTGCGTGACTGCCCCAAAATTAATCTGTAGTCACAACAACACTATGGGCCAAGTTTCAGATCAATTGCATGAGGTGGAATGGGGTTGCCCCATGGCAGACAGACAGACAGGCATTTAGGTCAAAAGTCGGGGCATCAGAATTCGTTTTACAGGTATGGTTCCTTGGGCAAAGTTTCTTATTTTGATCCCTAGAATATGATTTTCCTTGTCACTTGAGCTATTTTTTTTTGGCTCCCTACAAAATGATCCGTTCTAATGTACCTCGAGCAAGTCAATGGAGGTGATATTGGAGAATTTGAAACAACGTATTAATATTGCCGATCGTGGTCCAGTTAATTGCTATCTTCGAATGGAGATAGTTAGAAATGGTTTGATTGTGATTAAATGGTGATTCAAAAGTGGTTGTGCATAATTTGTGATTTGCTGTTTTTTTTTTTTTTATAAAATTGGAAAGAAATAATGAAGGGATAGAAGAAGTTGACTTGGCACATGCAGCCGCTCTAATCCACACCCACAACATTATGCAATTTACCAGAGGCCTTGTGCAAAAAAATGCAATTCCAATTGAAGTATTAAGAAATTTTTTACCCCCCAACATCGTATTTATTATTTGAAATGCAACAAATAGGTATGTCAACGATTCAATATCCAAGTGGAAAAAAACCCCAGAGAAGAACAAAGTGCGGAAGATATTTATAGAAGATGAGTTAGATGCTTTCATAGGCATACTTTTAACTTCTGGTGTATGCCATAACAATATGCAGCAGGCACCTGTCCTCTGGAAAAGAACAAGCCTATCAATTATTAGAGTGATAATGTCGTACCACCGCTTCATCCCTGTATTGTGTTATATTCGATTTGAAGATTGCCGCACGCGTGCATTTCGTGCCCAACCTGATAAAGCATCAGAGCTAAAATCCAATAAAAAAAATAAGAAGTTTGTTTTACAAACATTTTAGTTATTTTCGTACCCATCATATTTACATGAAGCCCGATTTATCTCGTTTTAAATAGCAGCCTGTTAGAAGTAACGAAAAATATTATTACCCTAACTTTATCCAATTAAATGATTTACTTTGTGAATGAAAGTGATTTCAATAAACAGACGGACAGAGTTGTTATGAATATCAAGAATACAAATACATTTTCCGATGCGTTACAAGTGGAAACTGATACATATGCTCTGCACAGTATGTGAAGGGTATAAATACATATAGCCTTTTTAACTAAAATTATATTTGATAAAAATATTTCCAAATAAGAATAAATTTCTAGTCAAATAATTATTGTACTTCTTTTAAAGAAAAAAAATAATAAACCTAATAAAATTGAAAGGAAAAACTACAGTTTATGGACCTTTTCAAATTCAAGGCTTTTTTCAAATACTAGCAAAAGCATAACAATTTCACATGCAGCCCATCACTCACGTCTGCTATTAGTTTGGTTAATGGAAAAAAAAAATAAGTGAGAACTCAAGAAATCACAGAATATGAACACAGAAAACCGATTCAGTGAAAAATAAACACATCATACACGAGAGTAGTAAAATACAAGAAAAAAAATCTTTTTTTTAAAGAATTCATGAATTTTTAGAGACACACAGAATGTGTGCTTTAAAATATGTTGAATATATGCAAGTATTTGTTGACTTTGACAATGAACGTGAAGTGTTCTTTGTTCGTGATGGATACTGTGAACAGAGACTCACTCAAATGGTTTTACACAAATACATCCAACCACATACTCGTACGAGTATCTGTGACAAATGTGTGAAAATGATGCGACTGTATACACAATAATTGAGAAAATATTTTCATAAATGGAACAAATCTTACTTGGAATATTTAAATGTATGAATGTATGCGTTATGCTTTACATTTGTTAGAGATGGTGTTTTCAACCAATTGCGGTTGAAAAATTGCAAAATACTTTGAATTTGTGTTCTTAGCGAAGCTGTGATTAATTTGTTTCTTTTTAAACAATTTCGTGTTATATTTTCCGTTAAACCGCTATTAACACATTAATCACCGATAATTTATTTTTTTTTTTACAAATAATTCATTTATATTGTAGGGTTACTAACAATATGCTGAGTAATTCAATTACAAATAAATTATTTGAATTAATGAAAATCAATTACGCCTTTTATTTGCATAAAGGACGAGCGAGTTAAATTTAACACATGCTAAAATGCTTTAAAATATCTTTCGTTTAAATTAAAGGAAAAGACAGCATTAAATTAGTTAGTTTTCAATTAAATACACCTGGGACATCAGTTAAAATTTTTATGGAAGTAGAAAAATTCTATTTAACTTCCTACACAAAATAGCCCTCTAGAGTTTTTAGTTTCAATAAAGTTAACAGTTTTTACACAACAACAAATTAAGGAACTCAATAAACAATTTTATAGAAAATTGATAGAGACTTGAAAATATATTGACGTTTAATAACCCAGCAGCAAGATTGCTACAGAAGACAATAATAATAATGATATTATCTTGACAAAAGAATGAGGGCCAGCATTTTACTAAAATACAATTTATTTTCTATTTCTAATAAAAAAAATTTAAAAAAGACTAAAAAAATCCTTTTATTTCAAAAATTAAAATTAATATATAGTCACAACAAGACTATGGACCAAGTTTCAGATCGATCGGATGAAGGAAAATGACATTTAGATCACTCCGTGACTGTGCGTGACTATGCGTGACTGTGCGTGACTATGTCAAAGTTAATCTTTTTTCACAGCAAGTCTATCGACCTAGCTTCAGATCGATCGGATAAGGGAAAATGGGTTTTACATCACTACGTGACTGCGTGTGTCCATGCGTGACTGTGCGTGACTGAGTTAATCTTTTTTCCACAGCAAGTGTATGGACCAAGTTTCAGATTGATCGGATGAAGGAAAATGACATTTATATCACTCCGTGACTGTGAGTGACTAAGCGTGACTATGCGTGACTGTGCATGATTTATCAAAGTTAATCTTTTTTCACAGCAAGTCTATCGATCTAGCTTCAGATATAGCGGATAAGGGGAAATGGGTTTTAGATCACTACGCGCGCAGTCACGCAGTCAGACCATGCGTGACTAAGTCAAAGTTAATCTTTTTTCCACAGCAAGTGTATGTACCAAGTTTCAGATCGATCGGATGAAGGAAAATGGCATTTAGATCACTCCATGACTGTGCGTGACTATACGTGACTATGCGTGACTGTACGTGACTATGTCAAAAGAAAGAAAGAGTTTAAAAATGAAATGAAATTTGTACGGGGGCGTATTAATTAAAACTAGTAGATCCCAGCCCTCGAAATTCGAGTGCAAATTCTATTTTTTTTTTTTTTTTCATTTAATAAATTATTTTATAAGACCGTAATGCTAATCAATTTCAGCCAATTCACAATTCAACACATGTTATAACTGTTATTGTCATTGTTGGTTTATGTCTATGTCCAAAATTTATTTTTCAATTCAACACAGGGCTTTTTGCAAACACATTAATAAATTTAATATTAATTAATTACTACTATCTGGTAGATAATAGTTTTCTGATGACTGCGCCTCTCTTGGTTTAGTATCATCTAATAACTTACATCCTACACACTTCACTATAACTAATAATACGCTTTTGGATTTGTTTCTCGTGAGTAATGAAATTAATATACTACTCTATGATCAATTGTCTGCGTCATGTCTCTAAGCATGATCTCATTTTCATGACTTACAATTTCCAACTTGTAATACAAGTTGAGATCCTCTCAACTCTTCGAGACCTCAAAAATATAAATTTTAGATTTCTCGAGGACGCATTTTTTGAAATTGATTGGAACGTTTTGTATTGTTTGAATTCTGTGAATGACCAACTCTCTTTTCTGGAGCAAAACCTAAATTATCTCTTTGATCTCACTGTACCAGTAAAAACGAAAATTATTAAAAATAATTAAAAACCCTGGTTTTCATCAGAAATTAAAAATTATAGCAATGAAAAAGATTTTGCGTATGCACGTTGGAAAAGATTTAAAACAAGAATATTATATGAGGATTATCGGACTGCTAAGAGAAAAACAAATATCATGATTGAAAAGGCCAAATCCGATTTTTATGCTGAAAAGTTTCCTTCCGCCATTGGCTCCAAAAAAAACATGGCAACGATATGCGAAGTTGCTATCAATAAATCTACAAATCGAGAACCATGTTCGATTGATGCCGATACAATCAATACAAAGTTTTTAAGTATTCCTATGGTTCAAGCAGTTGAGGATTATTATATCAATAATCATTCGAAAAATCAAAAGGAGTGAATGGGATCAATTTAAAGTTTCTTAATATTAAGATTACCTCAGCTACTTTCAATTATAACATTTTTATTTAATATAATATTGACTTCAAGCTACTTCCCATCGAATTGGAAAATAGCTAAAATCATTACAATACCCTGATTATTGACCAATAGCTGTTCATTGGGGCTGGTCGATTTGTAGGGAGGAAAAAAATCGCTCAAGTGGCAAGGAAAATCATATTCTAGGGATCAAAATAAGAAGCTTTGCCCGAGGAACCATATCTCTAAAACGAATTCTGATGTCCCGATTTTTGACCTGTCTGTCTGTCTGTTTGTCTGTCTGCCGTGGGGCAACCCCATTCCCCCGCATGCAATTGATCTGAAACTTTACCCATAGTCTTGTTATGACTACAACACAATTTTAGGGTAGTCACGCAGAGTCACGCATCGCCACGGAGTGATCTAAAAGTTATTTACCCTCATCCGATCGATCTTTTTGAATAACACAATATAGTCAAAGCGTATGATTATTATTATTTATTAGCGGAGTAGAAGATACGTATACGTATGAGTGTAAATTTAAATATTAAATCAAACATAGTCAGCCCAATTCTAAACAAAAAATGGTGATTTTTTGAAATGTTTGTATGGGAACCACCCCAGGGGGTTCCAGGGGGTGTACCACTGGCATGGGTGGGTCGGCCCTCCAAAGTTAGTGGGGGTCGATCATACATTTGGACTCGATTGGGGCGGTCGAAGTGAGACAGACAGACAGACAGGTCAAAAGTCGGAACATCAGAATTTGTTTTAGAGGCATGGTTCTTTGGGCAAAGTTTCTTATTTTGATGCCTAGAATATGATTATACTTGTCACTTGAGCGATTTTTAAATCGACCAGCCCTACTGTTCATCCATTTCTCTCTAAAGTATTCGAACGTATTATGTATAATCACATGACTTGTTTCTTTAGTGACAATAACTTGCTAACAGATCGTCAATCTGTGTTCAGAATGAAACACAGCTGCATAACAGCCTTAGTTGATTTTACAGAGGAGAGTAGGGAGACATTTGATGATGGCAAGACTACATTTTTAATACTTTAAGATCATTCAAAAGTGTTTGAAACCGTGGAGCATAACATTCTTTGTTACAAACTTAAAATTTTGCTTGTAACAAGGGGTGTAACTCAGGGACCACTATTATTCTCACTGTACTCAAATGACCTCCCAGGAATTTGAAGAAATTGTAATGCGAGAAGGTACGCGGATGACGTTCAACTTTATACTAGTTGTAGTAATGCCCTAAAGGACCAGTTTGTTATATCTAATGATCAGCAACTCCATCGTATTACATATGGGCAACGGCAAATGATTTAGAGATAAATCCGAAAAAATCTAAATGTTTGTAACTCAAAAGCGACTTGCCAAACTAAATATTATACCTAAGGTAAAAACTTTTTTTAGATGTTCCACAAACAGATCTTCCTTCTGTTCGTCATTCCTAGGCCATTCTCCACTTTCCTGTTGTAGGCTTATATACAAAAGGTCTTTTAAGATTTTTTGTAGCACGCCACAAAGAGTAATCAGTTTTTTCTGTTGGATCCAGTTTTTCAAGATATCTATTCAACTTAGCATTTCTTTGTGTATCAAGCAGTTTCCGTAGGTTTTTC
The DNA here is from genome assembly GCA_963682025.1 of Cordilura impudica. Classification (NCBI taxonomy): domain Eukaryota; kingdom Metazoa; phylum Arthropoda; class Insecta; order Diptera; family Scathophagidae; genus Cordilura; species Cordilura impudica. Next base: position 358,141,258 of record OY821517.1, read on the forward strand.
GTGCATTCTTTTACTTGTTGCTTAAGTTGAGGAGATCTGTGCAGTTGCCACTCTCTTCGAATTCTTCTTCTTTCACCTAATAGCCTTTCAACATCTACAGAAGTAGTTCTATATGGCCTGGTGTGACGAGGAGGTTTAGTAGCAAGTTGAGCAGCTAGTTTGAGATTTTTTCTTCGAAGTTAACAATCGAGAGGACAATATCATCTGGTGTTCTTAGTGGAAAGCTTTCTGTGCCAGGGTTACTAAGAAACTTTTTGTATTTTAGCCAATCAATATTACTTAAAAGCGTTAAATCACCAGATGGGGACACAATTTTTTGGGGGTTCGAAATAGTAACATTAACGGGTGTTTGGTCAGACGAGAATTCCAATGATGATTCTACATGCACAAGTTCTTTTGCGATGTTCCTCGTTAATCCGAAATCGATCAAATCGGGCACTTTTTGCCCATTTGTTGGGCAGTACATTGGATCTCCGCTTGAGACCACATCCATACCCATTTTAGAAATTGTGTTGAATAAAAGACGACCCTTCGGGAAAATAAGCCGTGACCCCCAGAATGTTTGCTTGGTATTAAAATCGCCACCAACTACAAAACGAGGGCCTAGTGATTTAAAAAAACTTGTATATTGATTTTCTGATATAGAAAACTTTGGGGAAGAATATATTGATGAAATCACTAGGCTGTTTCCAAGTTCTTCAAAGCAAATAGTACTAGCTTGAAGGTAGTTTTCAGAATGATCATACATTAAATAATGTTTTAATCTGGATTTAATTAAGATAGCTGAGCCACCACAAGCTCTACCTCTTGGATCCTATGGAGTCAAGTTAGTTTCAGAGACAAGCAAAATATCAATTTGATTGTCTCTAAGAAAATGATCAAGTTCGTCTTTATGTTGGCTTAAACCGTTTGCGTTCCAGAAACATATATATTTATATATTTATATCATGAACTTATTTATATCTTGAACGTTTATTTTTTTCTTTTTTTTAACTTTTTTTTCTTTAAGTTTTACTAATACAATTGGTTTCTTCTTCATTTTTTTTTTTTAATTTTTGCTGCAATTTTAGTTTAAAGTTTCGTAGATTTTGCTTTTTTTAATTTTTTTCCATTATCTTCTTTAAATTTTTTCTAGAATTTCTATGCTCTTCTTTAAATTTACTGCTTCATCCGCAGTTTTTCATTTATAATCTTCTTTAAAATTTCTTTGAAGCAACTGTTTTTCTCTTTCCATTTTAAGTTTTCTTTACTTTTTATATAATCTTCCGGGCACTTGCTTAATATTTATACCGGTCGAACCTCCATAAATCGTAAGATTTTCGGGCTACAATTATATTTTTGTGAAATAGATATGAATTTAGAATTTTGGCTCAATATTAATGTTATTTATTAATTTAAAACAATGCCATATTAAATTTAAATTAAATATATTAAAGTATAAATAAATTTTCGGTTGTACGTGTTCACTAGTTGGAATCTATAGCGAGATTTTTTCTTTTATGTTTCTTAAAACTATATACGGGTAATTCCATGTCAAATCAACCAATGGGTGTACACTACCTTCTCCAAATTGTATGATTTTTCGTAGGAAGACAGATTATTACAGAACTAAAATAAGTGCAAAGTTTGAGGGCACTGGCACTTCTGTATCCGGAAATATGTGGTCTTGAAAATCGTAAAAAAGGTCAAAATTTACAAAGTTGTACTTACTTAATTATAATTTTCTTTAAAAGTATTATAGTTACGCAACTCATCAAGGTTGCATTTGAAAGGTTAATTAATTACCTTTAATTTGATATACAACATGATTTTTTTTTTGGAAAGGTCCAAGGTCACATCTCTTGACCTATAATTCGGGAGGCTATAGCTGTAAAAACGACAATTTTAAAAATCTTCCCTAAACTTCCAAAAAATTTCAGACTGGGGGTATGCTTGGATCCAGATTATTTATCATAGAGTAAAGGTAGATATTTAAAAAGTCGGTGCTGTTACTGTTACTGTTTATGAATGTGGTTGGTTGTGCTCGTGAGCGTCGGCGGGCTATGCACGCACGCCGCTATTTGTTTCTGGTTCTTTAGCTCTGTACTGTACTCAGTACAGACCTGTGTTAGGGTTGGTTTGACAGGTAATTATGTTAGAGCGAGACAACAGTATAAATGTTGTCGGGTGTGGTTCGTAGTGTCAAATAACTTGGATATAGACAAATTATTGAAAAACGAGAAGTCAAAGGAAGCACCACGAAAAAAAAACCATTCTAAGCACGTTGCTTTAAAAAACCACATGTGTTGCTATAAAATCAATATTTTTAAATAAAACCAAAAGTGTTCAAAGTGATTGTTTTTTGCCTCTGTAAACAATATGTCATTTAATACAATATACTGTTGTAATCCATTTAAAAAAGTTGCTCATGTCCGGAATGCAAGAGGACTTCGAAAAGTTCAGCAATGGATGACTGGAATTAGTAATAACATTTCAATATCAAATAAAGTATGTGATATATGCAGAAGAGAAATTTATAAATTAAAAGGAAGTGTAAACAATAATATTCAATCTATGAACGAGCCAGAAAACGAGACTTCAGACTCGGAAAGTGAAGCATCAGTTTCGGGAGATGTTCGAATTTCTAAGTTAAACGAAAGTTTAACATATTTACAAGAATCTCCAATATGTTCGAGAAAAATTCCATTAAAAGGGTATACAACTAGAAAGTTAGAAAAAATCAAAACATCAATTAAAACCAACATTTTCCCAATTTCAACACCTTCAACCTCTCACATATGCCCAGAATCGGAAATAATCGAACAACTAAAAGAAAAGTTTAAATCAATAACTAAAAACAGTGATAAAATTCAACTTTTAACTATTTTACCTAAAAGCTGGACATTGAAAAGAATGGAGGAGGAATTTCAAATAACAAATTTCATGGCACGAAAGGTAAAAAACTTGGTTGAGACAGAAGGCGTATTGAGTACACCGAATCCAAAACTTGGAAAACGATTGCCATTAGAAATTGTTGATGTGGTGAAAATCTTTTATGAAACTGATGATGTCAGCAGATGTCTACCAGGATGTAAAGACTACGTGTCAATAACAGAAAATGGTGTAAAATTAAAAAAAAATAAAAGACTTTTACTCGGAAATCTTCGAGAAGTTTATGCTTTATTTAAAGAAAAACATGAAGGGATAACTATTGGAATTTCTAAATTTTGTGAACTTCGGCCAAAAAATGTGGTTCTAGCAGATGCGTCAGGAAGCCATAATGTACGTGTTTATAAAATACATCAAAATACAAAAATAAAGCTCCACGCAATAAACCTGAAAAAATTGACAGAAAATGTGCAGGATTTTGTGCTGGAAACTTATAAAGATTGTTTAAAAAGACTTATGCAATCCCCCATCACCAAATTGCTACCTTGGCAGATGTAGCATGTGTCCAGATATACAAAATTTTAAAGAGAAACTTGGTGAATTATTATTAGAAAATGAAATTGATGAAATCATATATAAACAGTGGATAAGTGTAGATAGAGACTCTTTGGAAACTATTATTAAAGAAACTGATTCTTTTTTGGATTCTTTATGCGAAAAACTGCAAACTCTTCTACCCCATTCATTCGTATCTAAAGAGCAGGGTGCATTTATGGCTCACAAAAAGTCTGCGTTGGAAGAAAATGAGTATTTAGTAATTTGCGACTTCTCCGAAAATGCAACTTTTGTGGTTCAGGATTCTGTGCAAGGCTTTTTATGGAATAATAGCCAGGCCACACTATACCCAATAGCAATTTATTACAAATCAAATGGAAAATTAGAAACTACAAATTTTATAATAATATCAGACTGTCTAATACATAATACCATAGCAGTTCATTTATTTCATCGCCACCTAAATGAGTTTTTAAAAAACAAGTTTTTGAAAATACCAAAGAAAATTTTTTATTTTTCGGACGGTTCTTCCGCTCAATTTAAAAATAAAAAAAACTTTGCCAATTTATGCCATCATAGCGAAGATTTTAATTGTTCCGCTGAGTGGCATTTCTTTGCTACCAGTCACGGCAAAGGACCTAGTGATGGTCTTGGGGGAACGGTAAAGCGTGAAGCACGAAGAGCCAGCTTGCAACGTCCATTCGAAGATCAGATAACTACTCCTCTCCACTTGTATAATTGGTGTCAGCAAACTCTTCAGAACTGCAACTTTGCATATTTAACGGAAAAAGATTACGAAGAAGAAGAGAAATTGCTAACTGATAGATTTATAGGATTACGTACAATTCCGGGAACTAAAAAGCAGCACAGCTTCATACCAATTTCAAAAACACAATTACAAGCTAAAATTTATTCCGCTGATAGCAAATTTGTAATTGAAAACATTTATAATAAAACTAAACAACAACAACAGCATTCATCATAATAATGTCAACAACAACAACAACAACAACAGCATTTATCATAATAATGTCAACAACAACAACAACAACAACAGCATTCATCATAATAATGTCAACAACGCCAACAACAACAACAACAACAGCATTCATCATAATAATGTCAACAACGCCAACAACGCCAACAACAACAGCATTCATAATAATAATAATTCACTTGTTAAATATATACCTTTACTCTATGATAAATATTTCTGGATCCAAGCATACCCCCAATCTGAAATTTTTTGGAACTTTAGGGAAGGAACCAGTCTTAAACATATATTTTTTTCAGATCTTTAAAATTGTCGTTTTTACAGCTATAGCCTCCCGAATTATAGGTCAAGAGATGTGATATTTGACCTTTCCAAAAAAAAATCATGTTGTATATCAAATTAAAGGTAATTAATTAACCTTTCAAATGCGACCTTGATAAGTTGCGTCACTATAATATTAATCAAGAAAATGGTAATTAACTAAGTACAACTTTGTACATTTTTATAGTTTTTCCCGATATTCAAGACCTCATATTTCCGGATCCAGATGCGTCAGTGAACTTAAATTTAGGATTTTTCTTATTTCTCGGATACACTTTAATCCTGCCAAAATTCAGCCAATTTGGAAACAGTGATGTAAAAAACACCCATATTTTAAGTTGAGTTCAGATGGTTTAACCCATACTCAGTCTTTGTCCGTCTGTATCAACTAATGTCAGTTAATTTCAAAGATTGTTGTAAATTCAAAGTTAGTCCTTTAGTACTCCAAATCCTACATAAATTTAAATTTAAATTTAATATAATTCTTTTAAGTATAAAACATTGCTGATAATATTTAACAGTTTATCAAATCTTGAAAAATTTTTTTCCTTTTTTTTTATAGATGTCACACTTTTTGAGTGTTTGTGATGTTGCTGTTGTGTGCCAGTGATGTTTAACTTTTTTTTTTATATGAATGACGTGTGTTTAAATATCAACATTCTTATCAGTTTCTATTCAAAAACATTCATAAGATATAGATAATGGAAAACTGAGATGTCACTCGAAGGCTTAAAAAAATGGCAACAATGGAAAAGAGAAAGAAAATTATAAAAAGAAAGTTTAGAATATTTAAATGTCTTTGACAATAGGCTAGAGTGCCGTTGTGTAAATTAATGAAAAAAACGAAAGGGTGTCTGCAGTCACTAAAAAATATATGGTCTTGTTTATCGTTATGAATTTCCTAAGAGGAACAAAAATAAAGAAAAAAAAAATTATTAATTTTTATTTGAAATATTAAGAAACTGGATACAAAAAAAAAAAATTTGCAATTGAGATATTACAAAAAATGTAAAGAAAAAATTATAGTTATTATAATTACATGGTGCAACAGCCTTTCTGTTGGCTGAGATATTCCAAGTCAGGGTAAAATTACGCGAAAGGGTTTGACATTTTCAGTCGTTCTTATGACACTTTAAATTTGCTTAGTTTTTCAGCTATAACTTAAGAACCATTGATGACTTCTCACTTCATTCTTCAGCAAAATATTAGCTAAAAAATCTATATATTAATACGTGACGGAAAGTTTTTATTCCCTTTTTAAGCAAAATGCGGGCAAGGAGGACTGTTAAATTTGCCATAATTATAGTTCATATGGAGGAGAAGCGGAGAATGATAAAATTTATGTTCAATATGTTTTAAAAATATATTAAATTAAATATAATAAAATATTTATAATAAATCTTTACACCCTGTTATTGTGAACGATTTAAGTTGCATATTACAAACCCTGTGTTGTACTATGAATTGTTAAAATTGTATAGTGTACCTTTAGGCTCTTTTAAATATTTATAAATTTTATATAAGAAAGAAAAAAATTGAATGAAAAAATAATATTTCCTAGAATTTGCACTCGCAATTCGAGCGCTGGGCTATATTAGTTTTTAATAATATATGATTGTGGAAATAGATACACTTTTATATATTATTATTATTATTAAAATTAATGATTTCCTGCACAACAAGACTAAGTCTTATAATTACAGTACAGGATTTTGGTAGTGTACAAACATGTTTAGCCAAACTAAATTAAATAAAATTGTAACTAATACATATAAAAATTAATATAAATAATATTTTAACATAAGAATTTTTAAAATTATGACATTAATAAAATATGACATAGAATATTAAAAAAAAAAATTTTTTAAATTGAAAATTACTAAACATTACAAAAAAAAGGAGAGAGAAAAAATTTAAAAAATAAGCATACAATAAAGAAATACCTTTAAGAAGTCTAGGTTTAGGCAAAGTATTTAAATAAGGATTTTTTGAAATGTATTGCCTTGCTATTAAGTTGAATATTAAGTGGCAGGCTATTCCAAAGACGTGCAGCATTTATGAAAAAGTGCCATTCTGGTACTAGGCAGCGATGTTTAGGAATAATTAATTTTTTTCCTCTGTTTGATTTGGCAAATCGTATATGATTGCAAATCGTATATCCCCTCTCACATAAAACAAAATTGCTTTTATGAAATTTAAAAATAAAAAAACATCCTGATTTACTCATTGTAGTAGAATGAAAGCAAAATGTTTAATATAATTAATAGGCTAAGCGATTTCTTGTGACTGATGTTTTGTTCTACCGTTTTATCCCGATTTTCACTAGGCACATATTATTTGAAATGTATTTCTTTTTAGCCGTTTTGCAGATTTACAGATTTTTAAATTTTTTCCTTTATTGTGAGTAAATTGCATTTAAAGTTGCTACTAACACATACATTAAATTATACAACGCTATGTGTGTGTTTATTAAATTTCTTAATGTGTTTGTAAGAAAAATGAGTATTTCTTGTGTTGATTTATGAATTGGCTATAATTGATTAGCATAACTTTGGGATATTTATTTTATGAAAAAATAAAATTTCCTAGAATTTGCACTCGAATTTCGAGGGGTGGAATCTGCTAGTTATTATTATTTTGCTGATCATAATAATAGGTAAATGTTTTTAAAATTTAATAATGGTTAGTATCCAATATAACCGTCTCTATTTTTCACCACATTCTTAATTCTGGACATTAATTTTTGACATATTTTCACTGGAATTTCATAGCATGACTTTTTATTGTTCTGCAAGAAATCATCCTTAGTTGGGACTTGAGTCAGGTGATTGGCTACGACACACAGTGGTCTTCTGTTGGGAAAAAAAAACAATTTTTCGACAATTAGTTTTCAAAAATCTATGTATAGACATGAGCCTTATTAAGAAAAATCAATAATTTTTTTTTTGTAAAAAATAATATTTTGTCTTAGAAAAAATCTAGTGAAGTCACTTAAATATTGTAAAACGAAAACTTATGAAAATTTTCATTCAACCAAGTAGCTTATGCATCTAAGATATTTTACCAGCTAACATTTTAATGTCGTTTTTATTGAAGCACAGCATCTTCTCTTGGTTTTAAAAAAAAGTTATATGGTTTGCATAAGGAGTTTAGTAGATATGAGCAAATTAAAATGGCTTTATAAAATTCAGCATTTGCACTTTTCCCTGGAAAAAAAATAAGTTAGCTCCGGCTACCTCCGTCTTCTTACTGCAACAAAATGAAGGGTGAGAGTCTATTCTTTGAATTTAGCCAAAAAAAATTCACCGACTTTAAGCGACTGCTTAACAAACTTATAAATTTTCTGAAAAACGTCTCGAATATTGCAGCGTAGGTTTGTAACAAAACGTGTTGCATACATTTAGGCTTAAGCTTTAAAATGATATTGCAGTTATCAATTTTAACAAAGATTTTCAAATAATTGGCAGCAATTCCAAAAAAATGCATAACGAAATAAGAAAAACCAAACCATATGATTTGGTTAACGTACGCAACTATTTTGCTTTACAAAATTGTCAAATCTATAATATTAATAGGCTAGGCTAGTTCTTGTGACCGATGTTTTGTTCTACCGTTTTATCTCGATTTTGACAAGGCACATATTATTTGAAAGGTATTTCTTTTTAGCCGTTTTGTAGATTTACAGATTTTTAAAATGTTTTGCTTTATTTTGAGTAAGTTGCATTTAAATTTGCTACGAACACATACATAAAATTGTACAATTCTGTGTGTGTGTTTATTAAATTTGTTAATGTGTTGATTTGTGAATTGGCTATAATTGATTAGCATATCTTTAGGGTCTTTATTTAATGAAAAAAGTACAATTTCCTAGAATTTGCTCTCCAATTTCGAGGGCTGAAATCTGCTAGTATATATTTATATTTTCAAAATTTAAAAATTTTTAAAAAATAATTCATTATATTTACTCCTTTTCTTTATAAGTTAAAATTATTGAAATATAATGAATGGAATTTAATTATGATTCTAAGTATAATTTATAAATTATTAAAGAGTAGCTACTAGGGTAAACTTAGTATAATCGCTTATAATGTTTACAAGAAAAAATTAAAAATTGAAATTAAATAAGTTAGCTAGATTAATAACTAAAATTTTATACTTTTCATTATTGTTAGCTTAAAATTATTTTAAAAAAAAATTGATTGGTTGATTGCAGCACTTGTGGCCGCAAATATAAAATTAAATTTTTGCAGGTTGATTGCAGCACTGGTGGCCGCGATCTTCCTTTTTTAATTAAAAAAATATAAAAAAATTTATAAAATGGCATAGTTCTGGCCGCTCTTGCAGGATAAAGCACTGCTAGCATAGTTCTGGCCGCTCTTGCAAAAAAAATTCATAAAATGGCATAGTTCTGGCCGCTCTTGCAGGATAAAGCACTGCTAGCATAGTTCTGGCCGCTCTTGCAAAAAAAATTCATAAAATGGCATAGTTCTGGCTGCTCTTGCAGGATAAAGCACAGATGTTTTTGTGGCTGCTGTTGCAGGTGTTTTGGCCACACCTGTTTCCTCTGTTTACGTTTCAATGATCTATTAATATTTTTGCGAATTATTGTGAGTCAATATTGGTTTGAAAAACATGATTACTAAAATCAAGAGTCTATAAAAAATTTTATTTAGAAAAATTTTTTTTTCACTTCTTTTCACTTCAGGGATTTATTTTTTGTTTTTATATTGTTTCGTTTAAAATACTTTTACCATTTGCACATTTTGTTTTAAAATCATTCTTGTCGAATTTGTAAATAATTACTTTTACTTTTTTTTCACCTTTAATAATATTTCGTAAAGTTTAAGATTGCACATAATTATACCCTCCACTCCAGTGTGCAGAGAGTATATATAAGTTTGTCCTTCCGTTTGTAATAATTAGAAAAAAAATTTGGACCCCATAAAATATATATATATTTGTGATCCTTATAACAACCGGAGTTGATATAGCGATGTCCGTCTGTCCGTCTGTCCGTCTGTGGAAATTACGATGGCGGCATCAATCGGATAGCTAGGGTGCTCGCTGATATAAAAAATGATTCACTAACATCCTGAAAAGTTCGCTATTTAAAATCTTCAAAATTGGTCGATTAGGGCCCGAGATTTGAATGAAGAACTAAAAAAAGTCTTGAAAAAATATAATTTTCTATGTTGTTCTTGTCACGATCACGCCCTCAATAGGACAGCTAAGGTGATCATTTTTAGTGAGAATGATTCATCAAATTTATGGGAACATTTCTATTTCAAAAATCATTAAAATCAGTGGAACAGGTCCAGCGAAATCTCTGAAAAATTTAAAAAAAAATTAAAAATATGATGTTTCTATAGTATTCTTGTTGTTATTCTAAATGTTATATTGTTGTCATAGCTGGACTTGTTGTTTTTGTGGTCGTTGTGGTAATAATATAATAAAAACTAACCCTTTGTACATTTTTTTATCAACTCTGGTAGAAAAATTTAAAGTTTCCATTGTTTTGGCATCACTAAAAAAATTTACTAGCTCATTTCTGTCATTGTCACGAGCCTGCCTGCAAAGTTTCAGATCGATTGGTTCACGGGAAAGGGGTTCAAATCGATCCAAAATTTTTTCGACAAGCAGACACTACGAGTTAATATAAAGGGAGTAAAAATTCACCAGCATCTAAAGCAAATAATGCTAAAATACCTAGTTGTTAATAAAAAGAAAACAATGTAAATTTAGCAAAAAAAATTTTTATGTATTAATTTATTTAAAGAGAAAAACACAAAAATAACGTTTGATGTTGTATTAAATAATAAATAATATTAAATAATACAAATAATATACATATATTCTATATATGTATATCCATAATAACTGCATGTTAGAAATAAATCGGTATATTATTTTATTTACATAAAATTCTGCAATATTTTGTTGTGGGGAAAATACATTTATTTTGCATTAACAGAGTGTCACTTCATTTTGCTCAGCGTGACTATGCCACAATAGATGGCGCCACAATTTTTGTTCTAATTAGCTTTGCTATTTTAACATGAATGTCAATATTTTCAAATAGATATTATACATAACAATGTTAAGAGTATACACGGGCTGGTCTTTTATTTCATACGTTTTTTCATTATTCCTTTACAAATATGAACTTAAGTTTGGCATATCAACTTTTTGTTGATTTACCGAGTTCATCAATGAGTTTTTTGCTTTCAAAAAAGTTCTACATAGTTATATAGAATTATTATTCGGCTTTACCTATAAAATATCTGATTGCGATTACATCTAATTTTTAAAAATTGTTTATAATTACTAAAGCATTATTATTCACATAAATACAAAATTGCACTTTTTAAATTTTCCATTCAAATTTAAGAAAATATCAATTCTAAAAACTGGAATTAAAATTTCCAATTATAAATTAGAAAATATTAACTGAATTTCAGAAAATCATATCAAAACGTCGGAAATAATAATTTTAAATTTAGAAGACATCAATTGCATCTTTAATATACATTTAAATTTTATTCGTTAAACACAAATTGAAATTCCAAAACAAACACCAAATATGTGTTTACATTAAAAAATGTTTACATTAAAAAAAAAATATTGGCATTCAGGAGAAATTAATAGCTTTTCAGTAACTTCTTTTAATGATTGTCGAATCGTTAAAAAAAAAAAGCAAAATTATCAGTACAATTTTTAAACGATATTCGCTATTGTTAAAGTCAGCTGTTGTTGTTATCTAAACGACAACCATTTTTGTGTTGTTTATTCAATCGATAAAAACTTAAATTTTTTAGGTTGAAATGTCATCATACATAAATAAAAATCATAAAATAGTGAAAATATTTTGCTTCTATTAAAAAACTTTTTTATATAAATAAAAAAATTAAATAGCATATTCAATTCATTATTTCATTTTCAAATAAATAAATAGAAATATTAGTAAAAAAAATAAAGGTATTAAACATAAACATAAAATCATCCTGTCAAACACGAAGTAATTTGTTTTTTTCTATTCTTCTTTTATAATTTAAATAAATAGAAAAATAGATTTCTCGACTGTCGTTAAGATGTATGTACTTAGTGAATCACTTAATCCTTAGTGCAAACAACAATAGCTGTCGATATATTTTGCGATTGTCGGATTGTTGAAATGTACAGAATCACACTACAGAAAACATTAATTTAAATTCAATGAATTTTAGAAAACGTCAAATGATATTTAAGAATTGCGAACATAAAAATTGTTACATAAATAAACGCAATTTGATGAGAATGTTATTTATACATATATTATTTTTCACAATTTTTTTTTTTTTGGATGAATATTTGAAGTTTTTCAGAAAATAAAGATAACAAATTATTTTATTTAAAATGTTTGTGACATTTGGTTTTTTGCGTTTGGCATCCCTAATTTAATTATTTATTATTATAAATTTATTCTCTATGTTTTCCAAATATGGCAATATTTTAATAAAAAAATTGAGAGAGCTTTTTTTGGTTATTATTTTGTTACTCCATGCGACCTATATGGCCGCAATGAAAAAATATTTCGCCAGTTAAAAGAAACTATACAGCCATCTCCAATTAGCACGATTTAATGCATATAGCCACCCTACGCAACCATTACCTAGCAAAAACTAAATTAAACGAGAAATTATGTCACATAACCGGAAACGCATGCATATTTTTCCAATATTTTGTTTACATTTATTATCAATACTCGAACCGAGGTGGAGGGTATCAAAGATTCGGCACAGCCGAATTTAACACTCTTACTTGTTTTGGTTTTGCTTTAAAAGTCGGGAGCACGTCACAGGGTCCTGTTCCTATGACGTGCTCCTGGCAGGATCGCCATGTAACAAGTTTATTTTAATTAGTTAATAAAAATTAAATTAATAACCAGACTTCTTTATTTTAACAAATATCAATAAATAATGATTATTTTTATTTTTACTACATTATTTTACTTATACATTTTTTTCTAGGTCATATTTAAATACCTTTATAAACAAAAAGTGAGATATGGCGTGATTATGTATTTCGCAATAAATTTGCTGTATCGACAATTGACTAAACATAAACACTTCCGTATATATAATATACGGGCGTTAAATTTATTGTAAATTGTTGTATCAGCAAATGTTTGGACTAAATTGTATTTTGGATGATACCAGTTAGTAGTAACTAAAATACGTTTATCAGTGACTAACTAAAGTTATCGTCCACCTTATGAATATAATCACGCTACAGTATGTATGAAGCCATCCCACTCTATGGCGTAAAAATTTCACCCTGACTTGGAATTTCTCACCCCTCCGACACATATCCCGAAAATATTCCACACAGGAAGATCGATTCTGTAATTATATATTTTTTGTCATTCAATTTTCAAATGTACTGACAACAATCTTAAATAAATCCTGAAGCCTAATAGTGTGAAAATTATGTATTTATGGTTTTATTTACTTGAATGTTCTTGAATGCTAGGCAAATAGAATTTAATGATTTTCTACATTTATATATTAGTGGTTAAACAATTTGTGGTACTAAATACAATCATACAACAAATTAAATATAAATCTTTAATTAAGAAAATCAATAAAATTTAATTGAAATATCTTTTATGTTGAACAAAACGTGACAAATCTATTCACAAAATATAAATCATATAAATGAGTGTGACATTAAATATTTTGTAATAGGGTTAGTGTATAAATATTAATAAGATTTTGGTTTGGCAAGCACACACACACACACACACATACACAAGCTATAAAATTTATCTATTTAAAATCATACAAACGTTACTGGCATTTCATAATGAAACAATTATTTCTAATGAAATAAATATATATTTATGTGAATGTAATTAATAAACCTAAATCATTAGTATGTGTGGAGATTAGAGTGAAGTTATGGAAATAGCAAAATTATATATTTTAGCATTAAAATCCCTAAACAATTGTATTTATAGTTGTATGTATAGCAGCAACATTATAAAGTAAGCATGAGTGAATGTATGAATGAGTCTTATTCGTAAATCTCACTAATACTTGTACTTAGAGCTCTTAAGCTTCTAGTGTTAACATCAGAAATATAATTAATTTAAATTGTTTCAAAATCCCCATAAATATTCAATGGGATTTAGAGGGGGAAAATTTAAAAACAACAAAAAAAAAACTCAAAAAAAAAAACATTTACGACATGTGTGTTTGAGTACAGGAATGTGTTTTAACACATTTCCCAAAACCGTCAATTTTCGCAATTCACATATCAAAAGAATCTAAAAATTTATGTACAACATTAAATGTTACATTTAACACCCGTGGCTTAAGTTAATTGTATTTCACATTTACACTTGTGACAATGTAGTTTTATTCAACAGTTTTTTTTCCCCCTAAGTTTTTAATATTACAAAATATGTAACACACTATTTGATTACGGTTTCTGTTACCACATTTAACTAAATTTATGTGTATAAAGTTGAATGTTTGTGTTCGTATGTATGTGTGTATGTTAAACAGTTAAAATCTAGTTAAGCGTTAAACAATGGTCTTCTAGGCAAACACACAAAATCCCAATGAACTGACCACTTTCCTTTTATGTGTATGGGTTTTCATTTTATTTTTTTATTGTTTTTTTATTACTTTTTTTTTTTGTTTGTTGTTGGTGGTTACTTAGTATTTGTATTTGATTAAAATAACTTTCTAGAGCCCGAACACATGCCAAAATGTACACGCTTTCTAAACAATATTAACCATATAGTAATATTAAGCACAGTAGTTTTACTAAAGCGTGCAGTGATTGGTATTGGATTTTTTCGGCTTTGGCTAATTGCTCAATAAATCACTTAACCCTACGTCCGATAAAGATGCGATATATACTTAAATTCAATTGTAGCCATTTAAAGTCGAAAATTTCTTCTCCCACTCCCCTCCGTGGTCAGAGTTTTATAAGTTCGTGCTTCATTTTACTTTAAGAATATAAAAGTTTTTAATACAAAGTACTTTATTTTGAATAAGGTACTTTTTTAAGGAAAAGGTACTTTCAGGACACTTAAAAAAGAACTTCTTAAGAACTCCTACTTTTCAGAAAGTAACTTTATAATGGAGTGGTGATTTTTTAAGAAAATTTACTTTTTTAAGAAAATTTACTTTAAAATAATGCTTCTAAAAAAAGGTGTTTTTTTAAATAAAAGATACTTTTTTGAGAAAATGGACTTTTTTGAAAAGATACTTTTTTAAGAAAACATACTTTTAATATAAGATACTTTTTGAGAAATTTTACATTTTGAAGAACAGGTACTTTTTAACAAAAGGTAGTTTCTTAAGAAAAAGGACTTTTTGAAGTAAAGGTACTCTTTTAATTAAAGGTAAATTAAAAAAATACTCTAAGAAAAGTACTTAAAAAAAAAGCACTTTTTGGAAAAAATATATTTTCGTAAAAAACGTATTTTTAAATATATCACTTTTTCAAGAAATTGCACTTTTTTAACAATAGGTATATGTCTAGAAGAAGTACTTTTTAAGAAAATGTGCTTTTAAAATACGTTTTTTTTTAACAAAACGCACTTTTAAAAATATGTTTTTGTTTAGAAAAGGTAAAAAAGCAACTTTTTAGGAAAGATGCTTTTTTCAAATATTTAATTTTTTAAGAAAAATTTTTATTAAGAAAAAATTTTTTTTTTTTGAGAAAATATACTATTTTAAAGAATGGTTGCTTTTTAAGAAATTCTAATTTTTAATAAATTTTTCAAAGTAAGCTGTATTTTTCGGAAAATTAACTTCTTAAAAAAATGCACTTTCGAAAGGAAATGTACTTTTTCGAGAAAAAGTAATAGGTTAAGAAAATTAATGTTATGATATGAGGTACTTTTTAAGAAAGGATAATTTTATAAGAAAATTTGCTTTTCAAATAAGAGGTACTTTTATTAAAAAAGTCACTCTTTTAAAAAATGGCACTCTTTTAAGGAAAAGTACTTTTTTAATAAAAGTTAAATAATTTTAAGAAAATTTTGTTTGTTGAGAAAAATTACTTTTTTAAGAAAATTTATTTTTTGAGATAAAAAACTTTTGTAGGAAAAGTTATTTTTTTTTTTTGGAAAGAGTACTTTTTAAGAAAAGTTACTTCTTAAGAAGTACTTAAGAAGTACTTTTAAGAAATGGTACTTTTTAAGCAAAGATACTTTCTTAAGAAAGATAGCTGTTTAAAATAATTTTCTTTTTAAGAAAAGGTAATTTTAAGGAAATATTTCTATTTAAAAGGTAATTTTTAAAGAAAGTTACTTGTTTAAAAAAAGGTACTTTTTTGTGAAAAATGTTTTTTAATAAAAAGTATTTTTCAAAAAAGGTACTTTTTATGAAAGGATACTTTTTAAAAAAAGGTACTTTTATAACAAAATGGGCTTTTCAAATAAATGGTACCTTTTTTAAAAAATGTAATAAAAGTTAATTTAAGAAAATTGAGTTTTATGAGAACCAGTACATTTTTAAGAAAATGAACTTTTTTGAGAAGAGATACTTTTTGAGAAAAGGTACTTTTTTAGGACAAGGTATTTTTTTAGAAAGAGTACTTCTTCAAAAAAGGGAACTTCTTCATAAGTACTGTTTAAAAAAATAGTTTTTTAAGAAATGGTACTTTTTAAGAATAGGCATTTTCTTTAAAAAAAATTTTCTTTTTTGTGAAAAATGATTTTTGAAGAAAATTTACTTTTTAATGAAAATGCACTTTTAAGGAAAATTACTTTTTAAAGAAAATGTAATTTTCTATTAAAAGGTACTTTTTTAAGAAAATGAACTTTTTTAAGAAAAGGTACTTTTTAAGAAAAGGGAATTTTTTTTAAAATTGTACTTCTTAAGAAAAGTTACTTTTTTAAGAAAAGGTACTTAGTTAAGAAAATGTACTTTTTTAAGAAAAGGTACTTTTTTAACAACAGGTACTTTTTTAAGAAATGGTATTTTTTTCAGAAAAGGTACTTTTTTAAGAAAAGGTATATTTAAAAAAAAACTTTATTTAAAAAAAAAAATTTTATGAGAAAATTCACTATTTAAGTACTTATTCAAGAAATGAAATTTTTTTAACAAAAGGGTTATTTTAATAAAAGGCACTTACTCAAAAAATTTACTTTTTTAAGAAAAAAAAAATTTATTTTTAAGAAGAGGTATTTTTTCAAGAAAAGGTACTCCTTTAAAGAAACTTTCTTTTAAAAAAAGGTACTCTAAAAAAAAGTACTTTTTAAGAAAATACACTTTTTTGTGAAAAGCACTTTTTTACGAAAAAGTACTTTTTAAGAAGATGTACTTTTTTAAGAAAAGCTACTTTTATAAGAAAATGTACTATTTAAAAAGATGTACTTTTTAAAGATGTACTTTTTTAATAAAATGTACATTTCAAAAAGTACTTTTCAAAAAACTTTATTTAAAAAAAATAAATTTTATGAAAAAATTCACTATTTACAAAAAAGTAACTTTAAAAAAAGTACTTTTTCAAGAAATTAAAATTTTTTAACAAAAGGTGTATTTTAAGAAAAGGCACTTTCTGAAGAAAACGTACTTTTTTAAGAAAAATAAAATTTATTTTTAAGAAGAGGTATTTTTTCAAGAGAAGGTACTCCTTTAAAGAAAGTTACTTTTTAAAAAAAAAATGTACTTTAAAAAAACGTACTTTTTAAGAAAATACACTTTTTTGTGAAACCCACTTTTTTACGAAAAGGTACTTTTTAAGAAAATGTACTTTCCAAGAAAAGGCAGTTTTTTAGGAAAAAATTATTTTTAAGAAAATATACTTTTTAAAGAAAATTTATATTTTTAAGGTAAATTACTTTTTTAAGAAAAGGTACCTTTTTAAGAAAAGTTATACCCTGAAGAATAAGTAATTTTTAGAGAACATATAATTTTTAAAAAGATATACTTTTTTAATAAAAAGTACATTTAAAAAAGTACTTTTAAAAAACTTTATTTAAAAAAGAAATTTTTCGAAAAAATTCACTTTTTAAAAAAAGTTGCTTTAAAAAGAAGTACTTTTTCAAGAAATTAAAATTCTTTGATAAAAGGTGTATTTTAAGAAAAAAGTACTTTCTTGAGAAAATTAAATTTTTTAAGAAACATAACTTTCTTATGAAAAGGCACTTTCTTAAAGAAAGTTAGCTAGCTTTTTAAGAAAATTTACTTTTTAAGAAAAGGTACTTTTTAGGAAAAATTTATTTTTAAGAAAATGTACTTTTTTAAGAAAAGGTACTTTTTAAGAATAGGTACTTTTTAAGAAAAGGTGCTTATTAAGGAAATGTACTTTTTAAGAAATGGTACTTTTTAAGAAAAGTACTTTTTTGAGAAAAGTTACTTTTTTCAGAAAATGTACTTATTAAGAAGATGTACTTTTTAAAGATGCACTTTTTTAATAACAGGTACATTTAAAAAAAGTACTTTTTTTTACTTTTTTTATACCCTATACCACTATGTGGTTTGGGTATAATGACTTTGTGCTGCTGTTTGTAACAACCAAAAATATTTGACCTACACCCATCTTTAATTATACCGATCGAATCAGAATCACTTTCTGAGTTGATTTAACAATGTCCGTACGTCCGTCCGTCCGTCCGTCCGTACGTCCGTCCGTCCGTCCGTCTGTGTGTCCATGTAAAGCTTGTAATCAAACTGCAGGTCGCAAATATGAACATATTTTGATGAAATTTGGTATATAAGCTTTTATCGGCCATGGGATGAACGCTATTGAAATTGGTGAGAATCGGTCCGTGTTCAGACCTAGCCCCCATACAAATTACCCATATGAAATCGACATAAATTGCCATAAGATCTAAATTGCCATATAGATCTTACTCAAATTGGGTTTGTATGCGTTCATTACATCCACTAATGAATAGTCCAAAAATGATACCTTTGACCCCATATAGAGCTGCTTCCCGATCTTCACTTAAATCTATTAAAAAACAAAAATATTGCACTGATTCTTCTCAAATTTTGTTTGTACATATTTTTGCAAAATACAAGAGACTTTACCAAACATGATCAGGATCGGTCCATTTTTGGACCTAGTCCCTTTATAGATATAGCATCCGATATGAACTTTGTCATATCTGTAGCCAAAAAAATTAATAAAAATCCCACTCAAATTTGGTTTTTGCTGATTTTCAATGTCCAGTTAGTTGGGCCTAAGAGATAGGGTTTCAAAACGCATGGTATAGGATATCGTATAGTCGGTCTACCCCGACTATAATTTTCTTACTTGTTTACTTTAAAAAAGTGCTTTTTCAAGAAATTAAAATTTTTTAACAAAAGGTGTATTTTAAGAAAAGGCACTTTGTCAAGAAAATGTACATTTTTAAAAAAAAGAAAATTTATTTTTAAGAAGAGGTATTTTTTTAAGAGAATGTACTCTTTAAAAAAAACGTACTTTTTAAGAAAATACACTTTTTTGTGAAAAGCACTTTTTTACGAAGAGGTACTTTTTAAGAAAATGTACTTTTCAAGAAAATTTAGTTTTTTAGGAAAAAATTATTTTTAAGAAAATCTACTTTTTTAAGAAAATGTATTTTTTTAAAAGCAAATTATTTTTTAATAAAAGGTACTTTTTGAAGAAAAGATGCACACTGAAGAAACAGTAATTCTTGAAGCACATGTAATTTTTAAAAAGATATACTTTTTTAATTAAAGGTACATTTAAAAAAAATTCTTTTTAAAAACTTTATTTAAAAAAGAAATTTTTTGAAAAAATGCACTACATATTTAAAAAAAAAGTTACTTTAAAAAAAAGTACTTTTTCAAGAAATTAAAATTCTTTAAGAAAAGGTGTATTTTAAGAAAAAAGTACTTTCTTAAGAAAATTAAATTTTTTAAGAAACATAGCTTTCGTATGTAAAGGTACTTTTCAAAGAAAATATACTTTCTTAAGGAAAGTTAGCTAGCTATTTAAGAAAATTTACTTTTTAAGAAAAGGTACTTTTTAGGAAAAATTTCTTTTTAAGAAAAGGTACTTTTTAAGAAAACGTAATTTTAAGGAACAGTACTTTTTAAGAAAAGGTACTTTTTAAGAAAAGGTACTTTTAAAGAAAGGTACTTTTTAAGAAAATTTACTTTTTAAGAAAATGTACTTTTTATGACAAAGTAGAAATTTAAGATATTGTCTTAGTTGATAAAAGATACTTCTTAAGAAATAGTATTTTTTTTAAAAGATACTTTTATAAAAATAGGTACCTTTTTAAAGAAAATATACTTTCTTAAGAAAAGATAGCTCTTTAAGAAATTTTGCTTTTTAGGGAAAAAAATTCTTTAAAGAAGAGGTACTTTTTTAAGAAAACGTACTTTTTAGAAGGAAAGTTATGGTATTAAGAAAATAAAAATTTTTTTGAAAAGTACTTTTTTAAGAACAGCTAAAAATGTACTTGTGCAGCAAAAGGCACTTTTCATAAAAAAGAAGCTTTTTTAGAAAATGTTATTTTTTAAAAAAGTTATTTTTTTAAAAAAACGTACTTTTTGGAAGGAAAGCTATTTTTCTAAAAAAGGTAATTTTGAAAAAAAAAAATACTTTCTTGAGAAAAGGTAAGTTTTAAGAAAATGTACTTTTCTAAGGGCAGCTTAGTTGGTGCCAACTACACTTCTACACATCCCATACACGACAACTTAACTTAAATTTGATGAATGCTTATTTGATATGTCCATTAATCTCATCACTCACATTTGCCTTTCCTCAGGGTATAGGGCATAGTATAATCGCCAAAAGGAACTTTAACTTTCTTAGTTGGTCTTTTATAATAATCGAGTCCAATTAAATTGAATAGTTATTCAATATCACTAACAACCACTGTTTATCATAAAGGGATATTGTTTTTTTTACCGCATTGATACCCTCAGACTAACTAAATAAACTGTATTTGGGTCGTTAACATGTTTGTCTTACATTATTGTTAGGTAAACGCATGTGTGTACTAAAGACAACAACGTAAACTAAGTGTTTGAGCAAGCTCTTCAACACGTTTTTCTTTTTTTTTTTTTTTATTTAATACATCAACATTCGTTTGCTTCAAACTGATGCTACGAGTGGTGTCCAAACATCAGTTTTGAACCATAACTAATTGGGACAATGTTGTAGTTCAGAGGTGTCTTTATAAGAAAATTTCCAAACCAATTACCTATGACAAATATTTTGCTGGGATATAACTACAGTTATAATGGGTATTGCTATAAAATAAAGAGCTTCACATTTGTTGAAGATAACTTGTATTTTATGGGCAGAATATAAAATAACAAAAAAACGCACACACACACAAACACTTTCAAAATAGACGAAACCCTTTTTGTTTCTGGATTATTTTAGAAAACCATTAGTTGGCATTTTAATATAGTTAATATGTCTCAACAATTTCCGATGAATATAAAACCAAACGCAGACAAACATGCAGTGTAAGCAAATTAACTGCCCAAATGGTTCGACACACTTAAACGGAGACGGAAAGAGAGGTACTCAGACTGCTGGCCAATACAATGTCTGTATTTGGTCATGTGTCTGAAAGGAAATCCTTTGACCTATAATTAATATGTCATTATAAGGAAAATCTCACTCCCCTTAAATAAATAATAAAGCCCAACAAACAAAATATTTCAACGAACAATGGGAACGAAACATGATCTTTCCAGGAAATATTTGGGCTGCTAAATGTCATATTATTGAGTTTGAAAATAATTTCCATACGAATGATTTCCATTTGAAAATATTTCTTGCTTCTAGGCATCATGAAAACTATTTAAGAAATTCGTATATGTAGCGTTTGTTGCCACTTTAAAATCGACATGTCATGGAATTGAAAATCTTCTTTGAGTGGAAAAGTGTTGCTGGGAAACAATATAAACTCAAGTACGTACTTACTTTTAACTATAAGAAATACAATGTTGCAAAAGAATAACAAAAGATTTTTTATTGTTTGCGGATAAACTTCGGGTAAATTAATGTAAATTGTAAGCAATTAAAAGTTGTGCAAAGTGGTTAGATTGGTATTAAAGTTGGCAACCAACACAAGATAAAGAAATTTAGTTCCCTTAAAACGAACTTTTAACATGCTTTTAAATAAAATATTATTATAAAAAACTTTACAAATAAATTTATTAAAAAAAGGATAATATCCAGAATGGTAGTCCTCAAATGAGCTGGAAACAAACTATGAGATAGTAGAGGCTAAACTAATGGACCCACACTTCTTTTTTTATCGCCACAATATCTCAAAATTTTTAGTTTTTTTTCGATTTTGTAACATTTCTAATTGTAAATTTAGGACATCTCCATAACTACTCATCTGATTTTAAAAATGTTGGTTCCAATATTTAGAATGGTCCTTTCGAATTGACATAGGCTATAACATTTTTGATATTTATAGTGGACGTGGTGGCACCTCCCATATAAAGTTAACTTTTAATATCATATATATTAAGTACTATGACGGAGAAACATTTATTGTGATGTCACCTATTGTTTATATTAGTAGCCATGCCGAAAATGGGCGGGATCGAAAATGGGCATGGCATCTCCTTTACAAAGTAATAATTCAATTTTATATATCTCGAGCACTATGACAGAGACAGCTTTGTAAATTTGTCTGAGGTCATCTATTATTAAGGTGAGTAGGCGTACAAAAATGGGCGGTATCAGACAAATGGGCGTAGCAACTCCTATACAAATTAAATATTAAATTTCATATATCTGGAGTACTGTTATACTGAGAGCCTTGGGACTTTGGTTGAGCCTATAAGTTATTCATGTGAGTAGTCGATCGGAAGAGTGGGCGTGGCACCGCCCATACAAAAAAATATGAAGTACTGCGAAAGCGACAGAAGTTCCTTTTGATTTTACGTGCGTGCCTGTCTTGTTGACTTAACCACACGGTGTTCGAGCACTGGGATAGGTATTATGCGTCCTGCCTACGCCCCGCCATAAGACGGTAATAAGCTGGAGTGATGTTTTGACATACACTCCACACTTTGTTTTTGTGTCGGGCCTACCTAAAACCCTGTTGCTTTAGAGGCAGCAACACCTGGGTGAATGCACATCTACATCGATCTGTGATCTGCCCGCGTTATGGGCACCACAGCCACTGCGAAACTCCCCCAAGGGCCTTTCCCAATGATATCTTCTCGAAGATTCATTAAAGACTCCGACATCGGCATTGCTTACCATGATACATTTTTTCTGACATCTCTATTACGCACTCTTGTATCGTCAAAAGACTTCTACTCATGCTACCGTCCGACCTTCTTGCATCCGGCTCATCTTACGAATTATCTTCAGCTTATGCCTCTTCCCAACAACGCATATACCAGCTTGGTTTATCCAAACAACGCATATACCAGCTCTTAACTCCACAACCACTCCCTACTAGTCGCACACAGCAATCTCCTCTGCACATCAGATTCGAGAGTCGCTAGTGCCACGTTCGTGAAATGATCCATCAATACCATCAGTTCTGCCTTGTATCACATATATTTAAGGGAAGTGAGCAACCATTCCATTTGGTTGGATGTTTCACGATCCACAAGCCGGTCGTCATTCCCATGTTTCATGGTTCGCTTTGTCTCCGTGGGGAGTCCAAGAGTCCTCTTCTCAGAACAATTCGATCTCCCCGCAGTACCAAATTTAGTGCCTTTTGGTAGAGCTTCGTTATCAATTGGCCAAATTTAGTAACTACCAGTTATCCCCCAAAAAGGATTGCAGTGGCAGACATCATCGACCTTAACCTTTAGCCGCTAGGAATAATCACCGGAATTAACTGGCTTTGCCTAGCGTTGCCCAGGAGCACCACGATGAGGTTGGTTATAGGTCGTTGTATCACGTCTCCGAAAAGCCAGTACCTGATGAGTACAAATTTTGCTCCCACTGCGAAATCGACAGTCGCGAAAAATTTAACATTCGCCAAAATAAAAAATCTCCAAATTTAAAATCGCCAAAACCGAAAATTGCGAAATATAAAAATCGCCAAAAACAAAAATTTTCAAATCAAAATTGGGCAAAATCAAAAATCGCTAAAATCAAAAATCGCCAAAATTAAAAAATCGCTAAAATGAAAAATTGCCAAATAATATTCTAAATGCAAGGCCAACCGTTAAGTGTAGCCGGACTTAATTTAGAAAATCCATATTTTTCTTATGGACAGCTAAAGGGTCCGCCATCTAACGTTTTTTTTTTCAACTAGTGCTTATTTCGTGAATGGTAGCACTTAGCTCATGTCTGATTTGACAGATAATTAGTTTTATCCTTCCGCTGAACGAATATGGTTGTGTGTACGCTTGAACAATGCTTGAAAATATTGCGACATTACTTTGAAAATCATGGTAATGTTGCAGAATGTGTGCGAAAATTGCGTACGGATTTTGGAAGAAGAGGAGCACCGTCAGCTCCGTATGTTCGTTATCTTGTGAAAAAAAAGTGAAAGAAACTGGCATCCTCATCGGTAAACCAAAACGCGAAAACCAAAAAACAGTGCGTACACCCGAGAATATTGCTGCTGTGGCAGAAAGTGTACGTGAAGCGCCATCAACATCAATTCACCGTCGTTCTCAAGAATTGAACATTTCGAAGGCATCGTTGAGACGAATTTTGCATAAAGACCTTGGTATGACGCCATACAAAGTCCAATTGGTTCAAGAATTGAAGCCAAATGACAATCCAATGCGTTTTCGCTTCGCTAAGTGGGCCTGCGATCGGCTTACAGAAGATGCCGATTTTGCCAAAAAAAAAATCATCTTTTCAGATGAAGCTCAATTGTCGCATTTGGGGCACAGAAGACCCGCACGCATACATTGAAAAGCCGATACACCCAAAACGAGTCACTGTTTGGTGCGGATTTTGGTCCAGAGGCATAATTGGGCCATTTTTCTTCGAAAATGAGCAAGGAGTGGCCGTTACAGTCAATGGCGATCATTATCGGGCCACGTTAAACGAATTTTTGTTCACAAAAATTGAAGAGGAGGATATTGGCAACATTTGGTTTCAACAGGACGGCTCTACGTGCCACACAGCCGAAGCTACACTCGATGTTTTGCGCCCTGTTTGTGAAGATCGCATTATCAGCCTCAGAGCTGATGTCGTTTGGTCACCTCGGAGCTGCGATTTGACACCGTTGGACTATTATTTGTGGGCTGCCCTCAAAGATAAGCAAGCCTGAGACAATTGACGCTTTAAAGGACAATATTCGTGAAGCCATTGGTGAAATACAGCTGCACACAATCGATAATGTGCTTAAGAATTGGACCGATCGTGTAGGCTATTTCATGGCCAGCCGAGGCAGCCATTTGAATGAGATTATTTTCCATTATTAACCGGAAGGATTGTTATTTCAAATAAAAAAAGAAATTTGAAATAAAAAAAAAAAGTTATTTGGCGGACCCTTTAGTAATGTGATTAGTCCGATAAAATTTGGGCGGGATGGGATTAGTGGGCGTGGCACCTCCCTTACAAAAAATATGAAGTACTGCGAAAGCGACAGTCGTGAAAATTTTTACAAGTACACTAATTATCAATGTGAGTAGTCCTGGAATATATGGGCGGAATCGTCAAATTTAACAATCGCCAAAATAAAAAATCCAAACTAAAAATCGCCAAAAAGGAAAATCGCGGAATATCAAAATTGCCAAAAAAAAAAATTTTCAAATGAAAAATGGGCAAAATCAAAAATCGCTAAAATCAAAAATCGCCAAAATCAAAAATCGCTAATATGAAAAATTGTCAAATAATATTCGAAAAGCAAGGCCAATCGTTGTGTGGCCGGATTTAATGTGGAAAGTCCATATTTTTCTTATGGATAGCTATATGTAGCTTGCTCCAGAGAATGAACGCCAAAAAAATTGATAATTTTTGCACCGACTGTAAAATCAAAAAATATTGTACAAAATAAATAAAAAATAAAATTAAATATTTTAAATACATGATACAAACATCGTAGCAAAATTTGGCATACTAGTATATTATATAAACCAAAAATGTACCATAATTTCTACTAGCTTCTTAAACATACAGTGGGTGCCAATACATTGGAAACTTTCACAAAATTCTGAATATGCCAATTTTGTTTTTTTTTTTTAATAATTTAGCACAAAGTCCAAAAATTATGTTTTTTTTTGGCAGAATCACTCCTTTTGGTGTGATATCTATGGAACGATAACAAATCTGTTTTAACAAAGTACTATTAAAAAATAGATAAACGAAAAGAAATTATTTTTTTTTTTTTTTGTGAGGTCAAAGCAATGGATATTTGTACTGTGATGAGATAAAACCCAGAATATTAATGGTTTTGCTGTTGGTCTTAAACAAAAGAAAATTTGTGAGAAATGTTCTATAAATTAATCCAAAATTTAACAAATAATCATAAAATGTCATGAGAGAGGTACGTACGGTGAAAGAAAAGTATAATTTGAAATTTAAAACTGTAATTTAATAACAAAAGACTATTAAAAATGCCAAATATGGTAACTATAGAGGCCATTAATCCGAAACTAAAAATATGTGCGAGCAACTAACGCTGATCTTGGTTGTTATCGTCATGAAAAAAAACTACTGATATCAGAGAAAAGTGATCAGGATAGCATAAATTCTGCCAAAGAACACATGAACTGATCAAGATGGAATTTGAATACTATTCTCTTTCCAGATGCATACAAGTTTATTTTAAGCGGCCATGATGGAAGAACTTTTGTACGATGACCTAAAGGAAAAAGACTAGACCCACAATACACAATGAGAAAAAGATACTATAGTATAACTGAAATAGGATAGGGGCAAATTCTAAATGACGTGATCTATTTATACGTGAAGGAAAATATGCTCCTGGTCTGGAAGTTCCCACATGCTAATGACCCAAAACACACCTCCAAAAATTTATCGGAATGGCTGCAATTTAAAGCAGTTAATGTTTGGGAATGGCTAGCCCAATCACCAGGTTCCAAGCCCATAGTAAATCTATAGGAACACATCTGTAATCTTTTCTTGGGTATTGTTATCATCCAAACTTTTAATATTCACACCACTCCTACAGAGAGCTTAAATATCTAGTGTTTCTGACTCGTTATGCTTTAAACGCACTAACTTCCAAATGTTAAACCAATTAATATTCGACTATAACTGGCTTGAACTCCTTTCCATTCAAATGATGGAAGTAATTTTGTTCAAGTAATCCAAACATTTTATGTGATCAATGCTCTGCCATTGACTACGATCACACTCGCTCGGTTGAAAAATCGTAAGAAACCTTTCTATAGAAAATTACTAAAAGTGATAATCAATTTAATCAAAGTCTATGTTTTATAGCCAAAATTCATCATTATACCTTAAAAAATAAAAAATGGTGTGACACTAAGCAAAGTGAAATCAAATACAAGAAAAAATCCATAAATATATTACAACTTTGTAAATTCTAAACGCAAAATATCATCGTATCCAACCGCTTTGAAAATGAATCGATATTTTTGCTGAATTCTTTGCGTTCACATTTTCCACAATGACGTTAAGCAGCATTTGATACCCTTATAAAATTCTAAGGCCAACATTAATTAATATTTCACTTTTAGATGTGTTGACTATTCTTAAGAGTCTGAAAAGTATAAAAAGTTAATTTAATTTGGGACCAGATGGTATTCCCAGCTGCATCTTAAAGAATTGTACCGTTAACTCTCATATATAACAACTCTCTTAAATTTGGCTTCTTTCCAAGCATTGGAAAAACTCTTATTATTCCCGCTATAAATCTGGTAGCCACAGTGATGCTACTAATTACTGAGCAACTGCAAATCTAAATACCAACCAAACTCCTTACGAAAATAATACCTGATATACTATCACACGAAGTGTCATCAATTCTATCATCAGTACGAACTTCTAATCAAATGGTGTACGAACTACTGATCAAATGGAATTTGCTTCCAACGTAAACTCTGGATTCTGCAAAAATACACAGACTTTAGTAAAGCTTTTGATAAAATAAGCCATGATCTACTGATAGCGAAGATTGATATTATTGGATCCTCGGCAATGTGTAATTTTCAATAACTCTAAGTCGAAATATGTAGATGTTACTTCCGGTGTTCCTCAACGGAGTCACCTCATACCTTTCCTATTAGTGTTGTTTATAAATGATCATATAAAATCTATCCAATATAGTGGATGCTACCTATAACTTTAGTGAAATGTATTGATATCAAAAAAATAGGTCATGCGAAGGAGGAAAGAAGGAGTATTGTGTGGGGATATCTGTCTTAAATTTTATTAAATTTTAACTGTCAAGAAAAGCACGTGTGGGGAGTTTATTCCACATCGACTGATAAAAGAATTTTTCTCTGAAATGCGGTGTGCGGTCAACTGAGCAATAGACTCCAAGGGGATCTGATCTACTATAGAAACGGTTAGAGCTAGCTGAAACCAAGGTACTTGAAATGAGTTTTGGAAATCACAGAATAACATTTCCCATGCTAGTATATATAGAACAGTGTTAGACAACCCACATTCCGACGATGTTCCAACGAGTTAATAGAGTTGGATACCCTACTGTCATTAGTGAGCATCAACACCCGCCTCTGCACATGGTCCAGCATTTCCAGAATAGACTTTGAAGCTCGTGCCCATATATTGTATTGCATTGAATTATAATACCCAGAACATCAGGAGTATCCGATTCCCCAATTCTGAGTCGATCGGTAAAAAAAACAAGTAAGAGTGTTAAATTCGGCTGTGCCGAATCTTTGATTCCCTCCACCTCGGTTTGAGTATTGATAATAAACGTAAACGAAATATTTGAAAAAGTAAACAATTTATTAAATTTAATACCAAATTATTTCAGCAAAGTCTTTGGGTTGATCGCTTAACAGATGATTTTTGTTTATTTCACGCTCCTACAAGGAAATATCGTTTTCGACTTTTCTATTATTTTGGATAAAAGAAAACAGGTTTCGGTGTTTTTTTTTTTTTTTGGTTATCGTGGTTGCTGATCGGCATGCATATAGGCTATATACCTATATTCATGCGTTTCCGGTTATATGACACAAACTCTCGTTTAATTTAGTTTATTTCAAACTAAATAGCTCGCCCTAACGTCCATTGCGAAGCACGCGTTAAATCGTGCTAATGGGAGATGGCTGTACAGTTTCTTTTAACTGACCAAATAATTCTTTATTGCGGCCGTAATTGTCGGATGAAGTAACAAAATAATAACCAAAAAAAAAAAGCTCTCTCAATTTTTTTTTTTGTTAAAATATTGCCATATGTGGAAAACATAGAGAATAAATTTTTTTTACATATTAAAAGGGAGTTTTCACTATTAGATTTTGTGGTAACACAAAATAGCACAATACAATATCTAACCCAGTGATGCCAACTTTTGATTTTGAATTAAATTATGTTAATAAAATATATTTTCATTTATTGACTCCAAACACCACTATCTGGGAATTATTATCGAACTTCAATTTTTTGGGTTTTACTTTGCCTACCTTGAAGTCAAATTTTGAAGTCATCTTGAACACTGGTTCAAATTAGGGATGCCAAACGCAAGAAACCAAATATCCCAAAATTTTTAATTAAAATAATTTGTTATCTTTATTTTCTGAATAACTTCAAATTTTCATCCAAAATATTGTGAAAAACAATATATACATATATATATCATTCTCACCAAATTGCGCTTTATTTGTGTAACAATTTTTATGTTCGCAATTCTTAAATATCATTTGGGGTTTTCTAAACTTCATTGAACTTAAATTGATGTTTTCTTATTCTGAAAAGCTATTAATGTCTCCTGAATGGCAATTTTTTTTTTAAATGTAGACATTTTTAAATGGAAACATATTTGGTGTTTATACCCTATACCACTATGTGGTTTGGGTATAATGACTTTGTGCTGCTGTTTGTAACAACCAAAAATATTTGACCTAGACCCACCTTTAATTATACCGATCGAATCAGAATCACTTTCTGAGTTGATTTAACAATGTCCGTCCGTCCGTCCGTCCGTCCGTCCGTCCGTCCGTCTGTGTGTCCATGTAAAGCTTGTAATCAAACTGCAGGTCGCAAATATGAATATATTTTGATGAAATTTGGTATATAAGCTTTTATCGGCCATGGGATGAACGCTATTGAAATTGGTGAGAATCGGTCCATGTTCAGACCTAGCCCCCATACAAATTACCCATATGAAATCGACATAAATTGCCATAAGATCCAAATTGCCATATAGATCTTACTCAAATTGGGTTTATATGCATTCATTACATCCACTAATGAGTAGTCCAAAAATGATCCCTTTGACCCCATATAGAACTGCTTCCCGATCTTCACTTAAATCTATTAAAAAACAAAAATATTGCACTGATTCTTCTCAAATTTTGTTTGTACATATTTTTGCAAAATACAAGAGACTTTACCAAACATGATCAGTATCGGTCCATTTTTAGACCTCGTCCCTTTATAGATATAGCATCGGATATGAACTTTTTCATATCTGCAGCCAAAAAAATTAATAAAAATCCCACTCAAATTTGGTTTTTGCTTATTTTCAATGTCCAGTTAGTTGGGCCTAAGAGATAGGGTTTCTAAACGCATGGTATAGGGTATCGTATAGTCGGTCTAGACCGACTATAATTCTCTTACTTGTTTTTTTTTAAATTTTAATTTGTGTTTAAAGAATAAAGCTTATATTTTTAAAATTAAGTTGGTATTCTAAATTTCAAGTTATTATTTCCGACGCACAGTGGACCATTTGACGAGTAGGAGGTCAAAAATCTTTTGATTGGATTGGAATTTTGATATGCGGTTTTTTGTTTGGTAGGTGAGACTTTAGCCTTTAAGTTTTGCTATAAAACATAATTCTCGACCAAAAATAAAAAAAGTTACGGAGGGTTTAAAATATATTTTCATTTGAAGTTGAATTTTAGTTAAGTTAATTTTTTCCGAAAATGCTAAACTTTGGCCCCCGTAAACTCTTTAGTGCACAAGGGCCAAAGGTTGTTTTTTTTTTAAAGATCCCCAGTTAAAATATAATTTATTAAGCAGTGAACGTAAAAGTTACCTTATATCGGTTCAAGATAGAGAAGTTTCAATGAAAAACTCGTATGTTTTTGCTTTAGTTAAATTTTTTTTATTGTCTTTTTAAATATTTCTATATCAATTTTTATGGTAAATTTATGAAATACAACAATTTTTATTGTAAATTTAAAAAATATATAAATCTTTAAATCAAGAAAATTTTTTAACTATATAAAAAAAGTGTAACTTATTGTTAGTGTAATGAAAAAGTACTTTAAATCAACCAATTTTAGTAAAAATTTATTCTAAATAGACTTGATTTTCATCTTCTAGAAGTTGTTTAGCTTCTTTGTCTAATTCAATAGAGGTAGTTTTCCATTTTTGACGAATGTTGGACATATATGGATCTGAAGTGCACAACAAAATAGTGATAAGATCTTCATTAGTACAACATCTGGACATTTTTCTTGTGTTGTGCTCGCGAAGGAATCTGTAGTCTTTTTGCTTTTTTCTTGCGCTTCTTCAGATAGATCTCTTATTGGTAGCATATTGTTTTGAATTATTTGTTCCCCATGGCACAAAATTTTATGAACTCTGGATGGCATATATCTCCAAGAGTATTTTTCATTATAAAGTATAGCTGTTTTATTGGCGTACTCTCCAATTTTTTTTGCATTTATCTCTCTGCTGCATGCTAGAACTTGTAATATGATTTTGAATCGTCTTATAAATTCATGATCTACACCTGTGATAGATGCTGCAGTTTCCGGATCGGAAAAAAATCTCCTTGCAGTTTTTCCATCATTTGTGTTTCCATCCCCTTGTTTTGGTTGGTCGATTACGAGGCCTAGCTGTAGATATTTTTATTGAATTTGTTTTTTTTTTGCTTTATTTTTTCTTCATTTTCTTTGTTTTTTCTCACTGTTTCGCCTAACGGACCAAATTCCAAATCATAACCCAATTTAAGAATATGCTCCATGAAACGTATTCTAGCATGAAGAGGGGACATTCCAAATTCGTAGTCTTCCTTAAAACTATCGTCTTCTGGTGGGGGTTGGCTTAATTGACTTGATGTCTTTGGCATATAATGCAGCTTGACGTTGACTTTGTTCAAGTTAAAGCTTGTGTAACTTTTCCATCAATCATTGTTGGACACATTTTAAAATGTACTTCAATGTCTTGCTCATCAAATTTATATATTACTGGTTGAAGTTCCTTAATTTGATCTTCTATTTTTTGAACTTCTTCAGTTATGACATCTTTGGTTTCCTTTTTGAATGCAAATTTTATTGGTCTGCAATACTTTGTTGAAGAAGGAATTTAATTTTTCCATATATCAATTTCTGTTGATCTACTAGTTGACGGCTCTAAGACGCTATACCTTTTTTTTAAGCGCAATGGAACGAAAGATACCATAAATAAATTAGCATCTGATGAATTTTCGGCATTAAATTGCTTGTAGTGTTTCTGACCAGAGGATCCATCGCATCCCCATTTAGAAATTAAAGTAATACTGCCATTACTAATTTTTTTTTTTATGATCAGTATCAAGCGTATTTAGCAATCGTTCTGCAGTATATTCAAGGAGATCTTGCAATTTTATTTCTGCTGATGTTGAAGTGACACTAATAGCAGATTGTGAAGGTAAGCATTCTTTTTTGGTATAAACTAAATCTCGATACTCTAGAAAAATCCCACAATTCTTCTCATTGGTTCGCTTCCGCAATTCCTTATATTGATTTTTGGTCAATTTCAAATCCAAAAATAGGGCGAACGCTTCTTCCGGCGTAAATTTCTTATCTTCAATTGGTGTAGGAATGCTTTTCGACATCCTCTTTGTGCGCCTTGGGCTCGCTTCTACAAGTTTTTCAATTATTTAAATTTTTTTTTTTTTATTTTGGGTTGGTTGAATTTGGTGCAAAAATGAATCGTTAATAATTCTTTGAGAAATTCCTTCATTGATATTCTCAAGCTTGCGCTTTCGAGATTTTTCACTACATCCGTCAATTGGTTTTGCTGGTCGACCCTTTTTTCCACTTTCGGACTATAAAAGAGTGCAAGATTTTTTCTGACTGCTTTTGACTGGCAGGAGTTATGCTCTATTCAGTAGGAGATTTTTTAAAAATTTTTTTTTTTAAATTTCGGAATGACTCAGTGATTTTACATTTTTAACATTAATAGTATGGAAGCCAAGAAATTATACAAAATTTATTTCACTTCAAAATCTTTTAAATCAAAAAAGGTACAGTCATTCGAAAATAAAAATTTACAAAGAAATTTTTAATTTTAGCAAAATACTGAGAAAGCCCATTTTCGAAGACCATGTGCGCTGTGATATAGTTGAGATAGAGTCGCAATTTTTTGGCTCCCGAGGTTTACTAGTATTTACTTTCAAATGAATAACATAACTTTAAAATCGGTAACAAAAAAAAAATGATTTTTGGCCGCCTTCTCAAAATATGGTCCACTGTGCGACGTTTTAATATGATTTTCTGAAATTCAATTGATATTTTCTAATATATAATGAATTCCAGTTTTGACAGCTGATATTTTCTTAAATTTGAATGGAAAATTTAAAAGTTGCAATTTTGCATTTATGTGAATAATAATGCTTTAGTAATTATAAACAATTTTTAAAAATTATATGTAATCGCCATCAGATATTTTGTAGGTAAAGCAGAATAATAATTTTTTATAACTATGTAGAACTGTTTTTAAGCTCTGTGTGTACTTTTAACATTGTTGTGTTTGATATTTAATTGAATATGTTGACATTTATGTTAAAATAGAAATAACTATTGCAAAGTTAATTAGAGCAAAAATGGGGTCGCCATCTA
Organism: Cordilura impudica; assembly: GCA_963682025.1. NCBI lineage: Eukaryota > Metazoa > Arthropoda > Insecta > Diptera > Scathophagidae > Cordilura > Cordilura impudica. The sequence continues at coordinate 358,174,861 of OY821517.1, forward strand.
CTGTGGCATAGTCACACTGAGCAAAATGAAGTGACACTCAGTTTGTTAATGCAAAACAAATGTATTTTCCCTAAAACAAAATATTGCAGAATTTTATATAAATAAAATAAAATAATATACAAATTTATTTCTAACATGCGGTTATTATGGATATACATATGTATAAAGAATATATGTATATTATTTTATTATATAATATATGTATGTATATGTAAATATTACACACAAAAAATACAACATCAAAAGTTATTGTTGTGTTTTCTTTAAATAAATTAATACATCAAATTTTTTTTCGGTAAATTTACATTGTTTTATTTTTCTATTAACAACAGATAGTTAAGCATTATTTGCTTTAGATGTTGGTGAATTTTTACTCCCTTTATATTAACTCGTAGTGTCTGATTGCCTGCTTTCTGCTAGTCAAAATGTTTGATCGATTTTTAACCCCTTTACCGTGAGTCAATCGCTCTGAAACTCCGCAGGCGGGCTGGTGGCGATGACAAAAATGATCTAACAAACTTTTTTTGTGATGCCAAAACAATCGAAACTTTGAAATTTTTCTACCAGAGTTGTTAAAAAATGTACAAAGGGTTAGTTTTCATTATATTATTACCACAATGACCAGAAAAACAACAAGTCCAGCTATGACAATAATACAACATTTAGAATAACAACAAGAACAATACAGAAACATATATTTTTTAAATTTTTTTTTAATTCTTCGGTGATTTCTCGATTTTCATGCCTTTTGAAACAAAAACCTTCTATGACATGGGTCAATCATTCTCACTAAATACGTGTGCCCCAGTTATTCTATTGAGGACGTGATCGGGACAAGAACAACATAGACAAATCATATTTTTTCAAAACTTTTTTACTTCTTCATTCAATTTTAAACAGCAAACTGCTCAGGATATTAGTGAATCATTTTTTATGCCAGCGAGCACCTTAGCTGCCCGATTGAAGCCGTCATCTTGATTTCCACAGACGGACAGACGGACATCGCTATATCAACTCCGCTTGTTATAAGGATCACAAATATATATATTTTATGTGGTCCAAAATTTTTTTTCCAATTATTACAAACGGAATCACAAACGTATGTATACCCTCTGCACACTTGAGTGGAGGGTATAAAAATTTGTGTCTGTGTCAAATATTTTTGCTAGCACAAAGTCAGTATAACCTAATCACATAGTGGTACATGGTATAAGTAGAGGGAAAGTTTTCAAATATTGTATGGTAAAGGTTTCCATTGTTTATCAACAGCATAAAAACGAAAATTTATTTATTTTTCTGAAGTTAAGCCATGTTTTAAATAAATCAAACATACAACTTTTTAAATTAATATAAGAGTTTTCAACGTTATGATTCAATTTTTTGGTATTGACCGTTCAAGACATCCAAAATATATTTATGTTAAAAGTTTCCATTGTATTGTCACTCGCCGTGTATTAATGCATAAATTATATTTTCTAAGCGAAGTTACAAGCGCCATGAAATATTCAACATCATCACTTTCTAAATTATAATACGAGTACCTTCCTGTTTAGAACTAAAGAGACAACTTTATTTTATTTATTTTTTTTTGTAAAACGACCGACATAATACTGTTTGCAATTAAGTAAATTGTTTGTCTCTTCACATCTTGACAGGTTCAATGGTGCAAACTTATTTTTTTTTTTTTTTTGTTGTTATTTTGTTTTTTCAATTATTTCTTTTTTATATTCTTGTTACATTTGTTTTAAGGCTAAACTTGAAATTAATACTACTACGTTTGCTTTTGTACGAGTACATTTGTAAAATGAAAAGAATGATAATTGTGATTCTGTTACTGGAGGTGATAAGTTTCTTACTAATTATTATAATGTTCAGACAAGTAAATGTAGCTCTTGCTAACAGGATGCTGAGGACAGGAAAACAAATATAATCTGATAATGGCATGGTTTATTTAGTAAGACAAGAACAAAAAGAAATTTATTTAAATTTTATTAAAATCATTTATTTAATTTTAAAGATGCATACTGATAAACGGAATTTGATTTCCTATATCCTAAAAACGGCATTGTTATTAACAAAAATTATTATTTTTATTATGATTTAATAGTTATAAACCATTGATCCTAAAGATAATTAATTATACCCTATACCACTATGTGGTTTGGGTATAATGACTTTGTGCTGCTGTTTGTAACAACCAAAAATATTTGACCTAGACCCATCTTTAATTATACCGATCGAATCAGAATCACTTTCTGAGTTGATTTAACAATGTCCGTCCGTCCGTCCGTCCGTCTGTGTGTCCATGTAAAGCTTGTAATCAAACTGCAGCTCGCAAATATGAATATATTTTGCCGAAATTTGGTATATAAGCTTTTATCGGCCATGGGATGAACGCTATTGAAATTGGTGAGAATTGGTCCATGTTCAGATCTAGCCTCCATACAAATTACCCCTATGAAATCGACATAAATTGCCATAAGATCCAAATTGTCATATAGATCTTACTCAAATTGGGTTTGTATGCGTTCATTACATCCATCCATGAGTAGTCCAAAAATGATCCCTTTGGCCCCATATAGAGCTGCTTCCCGATCTTCATTTAAATCTATTAAAAAACAAAAATATTGCACTGATTCTTCTCAAATTTTGTTTATTTATATTTTTGCAAAATACAAGAGACTTTACCAAATATGATCAGGATCGGTCCATTTTTGGACCTAGTCCCCATATGGATATAGCATCCGATATGAACTTTTTCATATCTGCAGCCAAAAAAATTAATAAAAATCCCACTCAAATTTGGTTTTTGCTTATTTTCTATGTCCAGTTAGTTGGGCCTAAGAGATAGGGTTTCTAAACGCATGGTATAGGGTATCATATAGTCGGTCTAGACCGACTATAATTTTCTTACTTGTTTTCTTTTAATTCTTTTAGGAAATCAGTCTTAAAATTACTGTTATGACAAAAGATTATACTTTTCCGAATTATTTATGATTATAGCTGATTTCTGACCTTCACTTAAATCTATCAAAAAACAAAAATTTTGCACAAAATATTTTAAAATTTGGTCCATATTGTTTCTGAGTAAAGTTACAGACTTTACGAAATATGGTCGTGATCGGTGCATTTTTGGAGCTAGGCCCATTATAAGAATAACACCAGATATGAAGCTTTTCATATCTGCACGCCACAAGTGATGAATGATACCACTAGAATTTATTTTATGCTTATTTCGTATAACTAATTAAAGCCTCAGCAAGACCCTTTCTCGAAAAGCATGGTATAGCGTATCGTATATTCGGTCTAGACCGATTATCATTTTCTTACTTCTTTTTTATTGCTTTTAATTGAAAAGATGCTATGTATATATTAATTTAGAATGAAACATTGATGAAACCTAAATACAATATCTAGCAATAAAGTCCTTCATTGCTGAACTAGGACAAAAACCTTTTAGAGAATTAACAAAACATTATATTATGTCTGAAAATAAAATTTGAGTCTCAAACATCAAACCCACTTATACATACATATAATATTAATTAATTTGTTTTTTTTTCTTGTTGTTTTGGCTACGCCAGAAATACGTCTTTACGATATAAAAGGTCGGTTATAGACTTATTCATTAATTTTTTATATAAAATTTTTTTTTCTAATTTTAAACTAAAATATTTATAAATCATAAGACGTATTGTTACACATTAGTAAGCCGATTACAAGCAAAGAAATCGATTCACATTGTTATTTACTTTTGATTTTTTTATATCTTTAGTAAATGTTTAAAAAAAAAAAAGAATGGAAAATTTTTTAGCTTTACTTGGCATGTATGAAATTTTCAACACAAGAAATATGTTAAGGAATTTAGGAATTCAATCAGTAACCAGGTATTTTTTTACGAATTTTTAATTTTCAATATGTGTGTTTTTCGACCTTTTTGTTGTAATTTTAATATAAATAATTATTTAAGCTCAAGGTCTGTGTTTTTATAATATTTTTTATTTGTTAAAAAAATTTAAATATAAGTAAAGAGTACCGGATGAATTTTAAGAGCGATTTAGAAACAATCTCAGCAAAATCATATAGGCATATAATAAACAAAAATAGAATTAAGAATTATTGCAATATTAAATGTAAAACCGTTTGTGACGTGTTTTTTATTATTGTTCCTCATTGTAAGTTTGTTTGCTTTTTGTGTTTTTATATTTTTGTGGGTTATATTCTGTTTAGATGTGACACAATGGTACAATGTATGTTTATTTAATGTAAAATTTTATGTTTTGTAAAATATAATTGTAGATCCCTGATGATGCATCCAGTGGGTGGCGAAATATTGGAAAATTTTTTTAACAAATAAAAATTATAAAAACACAGACCTTGAGCTTAAATAATTATTTATATTAAAATTTTTAATTTATTTTAATTATATACTAGCAGATTCCAGCACTCGAAATTCGAGTGAAAATTCTAGGAAATTTTATTTTTTCATTTAATAAAGACCCTAAAGGTATACTTCACCATTCAACTCATTTTAAAAGAAGAAAACAAACTCAACACATCAACACAAACACATTAACAAATTTAATAAACACACATATAGCATTGCATAATTTTATGTATGTGTTAGTAGCAACTTTAAACGTTTTTAACTCCAAAAAAATATTCAAGACGATGAAAATCTGTAAATCAGGGTGACAGCTAAAAGGAAATACCTTTCAAATGATAAAGTTTTTGTCTAAATTGGGGTAAAATTGAGAAACTTACATCGGTCACAAGAAATCGCCTTGCCTAATAATATTATAGATTCTTCCTTTATTTACATATTTAAACAAATTTATTATTTACAAATGAGATATTATCTTTACATATAGATATTGCAATGAATAATATATAGGATCTGAAGATATTAAATAGTTTTTATTTTATTTTTTAATGATTTTTAAAGGAAAATGGGAGGCAAAAACCTTTATATGATTTAATATATTCAAATACTATCTGAAAATATTTATATGCTTATGGGAGGTTTATTAGAAATAATAGACCTTTATAAGCATATAATTTTCAATTTGGTGATTTCTTTTTTAATTTTACGTTATTTCTATACATTCTCTTAGCACTGGGTAAGAGGAATTTTCAATTTTGGCAAAGTAATTGTTATTAATCTTTGTTATGACATCGATAATTTAATCATAACCTGCTTCTGCATGATGAAGATTTGTAGGATACGTCCAGGGCTTTTTATTTATAATTTTAAGACATTTGTAAGCATTTTAGGTGACAGTTGGCAGCGTCACTGCAAATAGGACACGCGTATTTAATATTGGCCTTATAACACTTTTGAAGAGTATACTTTTATTTTTGGTTTTTAGAAATGACCTTCTGTTTAGTAGTGGCCATAATGCTTTAAATGATTTTATAGCTTTTTGGCACGTAGCCATAATATGTTGTTTAAATATTAGCTTTTTGTCCAAGATAACTCCGAGATATTTGACATCGTTAAGTATATTTATGGTATTATTTCCAATAACAAGATGACGTCGTGGCAGTCTTTTGGGAGATTTGTTGAATGGGAAAATTATTGCTTGGTCTTGTTTGGATTAATTTTGATTTCTAATTTGTGAAAATATTTACTGCAATTTACAAAACCCTTCTCCATTTTCTTTAGGAGTGCACTTGTAAGTTTGTTTGAAGAAATTAACGCAGTATCATCTGCGTAGTAAGCAATTTTCATATATTTTGGGACTTTAAAATCGGATGTATATATCGAGTAAAGCAATGGCGACAAGACTGATCCTTTAGGTAACCCTGTAGTAATGGTTTTTGGAGATGTTGTTTCATTATTAATTATATTATTATATTTTTTTTTTTTTTTTATTAGTTTAAATTAGTAGTATTTAAAATACTTTACAATAAATCTTTACAATTATAATTAAAGAAAAATATTTTAAATGCATTAGTATTATTTTCAGATTTGATATTACTGGGAAGCATATTGTAAAGGTGTAACCCCTTATGAAAAAGAGATCGTTGCATCGCCGTTGTTGTTGCTTTTGGAAGTCTGAAGTTGTCAACATTTCTAAGATGATAGGGTTGTATTTCTCCAACATAGTTTAGTTGCTCTATTAGATATTCTGGTGCGTTTCCAGTTTTCATTTTTTGTATAAAGTGAAGTGTGTTCATTTCAAGTCTTTGTTTTATATTAAGCCATTTTAGTGCATTAAGCATATTTTCTATTGGTGCATAAATGTTATATTTTAAAATTGATCGCATTGCTTTATTCTGTAATTTTTGAAGTCTTTCTATTTGTGTTACTGAGCAGCATGTATATATAATTGTTGAACCAAATTGAAAGTGTGGTTTTATCATGGTATTGCAAATATTTATAGCCGTTATTATGGATATTTTATTACGTATTCTTTTAAAAAACCCGATTTTTTTACCAATTTTTTTGCATATAAATTTTAATTGTTTGTCTATTATAAAGCCAAGATATTTAATTTGATTTACTTTTTCTATTACCTCATTATTAATTTTAAATACCGATTCATTGTTCATATTTATTTCCATTTGTTTCGTTTTATTTTCATTTTATTTTAGTTTATTCATTTTTACCTATTTATTCACATTATTAATATCATGCATCATGTTGTCCTGACAATGTTTATCTGTGTATCCTTCTGTAAAGATCAGTGTGTCGTCTGCATACAAACTTATTTCGCATTTTTGTAAAACATTCGGCATGTCATTTATATATATGATGAACAATAGTGCACCCAAAATTGAACCTTGTGGCACTCCATACTCATTATTGATATAGCTAGATTTCACATTATTTACTTTCACCATTTGTTTTCGTTCTGATAGATACGATTTAAACCATTTTAGCTCCTTTTCTTGTATTCCGTAAATAAATAGTTTTTTTATTAAAATATCTCTATCAATTGTCTCGAAAGCTCTTTTAAAATCTAAAAAGATTGCCATAATTTTCTTATTTTTCTCCACGTTTTTCCATCTATTAATAACATAGTTCACCGTTGTTTCACATGAATATTGTTTCCTAAATTCTGATTGATTTTCCTCCATGTAGTTTTCAAGTTGTTGTTTTACCACTTTTTCAATTATTTTTTCACATGTTTTTAGTGTATTAATTGACCGAAACTCTTCGCATTTGGTTGTTTTTACAATTTTTTTATTGGTTTTACCGAAGATATTTTCCATGTTTCTGGGAATTCTCCCGTTTCCAATGATTTATTTATTAAATTCATCATAATCTCACCCATTAGGTTCCAATTATCTATTATTATTTTCATAGATACATTGTTAAAGTGAGGTTTATTTTTCATATCTTTACATAAATTTTTAAGTTCTTGTAGATTTATTGCATGAAATTTAAATTTATGATTACTCACGGGTATTTGATTTATATAATGCACTTCTTCTATTGAGTTTCTTATTGATTTTATACTATCTACAAAGTATTTATTAAATTGGCTGGCTATTTGCATGTTTTCCTTATATTTTATTTGATTGAATATCACAGTTTTTACAACATTTTTATTTTTATTTAGTACTAACTCTTTAATTTCCTTCCACATTTGCTTTTGATCTTTGGCATTACTTATTTTTTTATTGACAAATTTATCCTTCTCATAAGTGATTTGTGTCTTATACTTGTTTCCTATTATTTTATAATTATTCCCAGCTACACTTGTGTACTCGTTTTTTGCTTTATAGTATTTGATTATTTTTTCTTTTTTGAGTAGTTTTAATTCTTTATTAAACCATTTGTTTACATTATTCCTTTCTGTAATTGTTTTTTTCTCGTGAATTTTTTAATTGTGTTCTCTATGCAGGCATCAATATGGACAGCATTATTATTGACTTTATCATTTTGATTATATTTTAGTACTCCATTTATTTCCCTATTAAACAAGTTTTTATTGTAATTGAATATTTCTATTTCCTTTTCCTTTGAGTATTCACTGTTTCTATTTGCAATTGTTATATCTATATTGCAATGTTATTTCTTACGCTCACGTCAACATTATTTGTTATAACAAAGTCTATTAATGATTTTGAATTCTCTGTTATCCTCGTATACTCGGTGACTATTTGCCTGAGACCGTTATCATTTAGAGTAAATTGTATTCTATTTTTATATGTTTCATCTTTATTCCAGTCTATGTTGAAATCGCCTGCTATAATTATTTCATAATTTGTTTCACAGATCCTTTAAATTAATTCATCAAATGCATCACAAAATTATACTTCTCTGCAGCTTGGAGATCTATAAACGGCCACAATTACAAAAAGCGTATTTTTATTTTTTGCCAGATATGCACTCATCCAGTATTTTGAATCGGCTACTTTTTCATATAACTTGTTCACATTCCATTTCTTTTTAAAATAAATTATGACTCCACCGGTACGTGTAGAATTAGATAAAGTTACATAGTGATCATATTCCTCTAATTGATATTCTTGTTCTCTTATATCTTTAGTTAAATGAGTTTCAGGTAATATTATATATTCAGGTTTTTTTAATGCTGCAATTATTTCTTAATTGATTAAAGTTGTTTAGTAATCCCTGTGCATTTGTGTATATACCACTTATATTCATTGATTGTTAAACATTAAACCCTATTCTTCTCATCTTCACATTTAATTTGTTTTGGTACACTGGACATTCTTTACTCAAAGTACTGTGGTTTTCATCAAGCCCCAAATTTAGTTTTTTGTTTTATTCTATACAATTTATACATTTTGAAATAATTTCTTTACTGCATTCTTTTGCTTTATGGTTTCCATGGCATTTATAGCACATATTTCCTGATTTTTGCAATCACCTGATTTATGGTTGAAACCTTTACATTTATAGCACATTAATACATCGGTTCCGTCGAATACTCTACATTTCTCCCATCCAATATTTAATTTTTGGGCTGATAACACTTTTGTGTATGAATCATTATCAATTACGATATTTGTATTGTATATTAATTTATTGTTCCGTTTAAATTCATATGATCTAATTGGTTTAATTTCACTATCTTTTAAAAACTCATTTTGTTTCTTTATTTTTTCAATTAATTCATTATTTGAATATTTAAATGACATATCCGTTATAGTAACACTCATTTCAAAATTATTTGGTACTTTAATTTCATAACCTTCACTCATTTTATTTTGTATAGCCGTTTTTATTTTTTCTCTTTCTTCTTTGTTTTCAATCGTAACTTTAAAGCTTCTGCCGTGAATGAATTCTGAAATAAGTTTACATATATATTTTGGTATATTTGCATCAAGAAGTTTAAATAAGAGGCCATTATGCCAAACAGTGTCAAACGCTTTTTCAATATCTAACAATATTAGACCCGTTGAACGTTTATTGTTTTTATTGTTTTTATTGGTGATTATTTGATTTTTAATTCTGTTTATTTGGTGAGTAGTGCTATGCTCTATTTTAAATCCAAAATTGTTCTTGAGCAACAATAGAATTGGTCGTTACAAATTCACTAACGGCCGAATTCTCGGTCATTAGTTAACCATTGGTAAACTAAAATACTAACTATTGTTTAACTATTACTTGGTATTCTCAGTGTAGCATTTAACTAATGATCTTAAGAACCGAAAACTGTGGCATCCCTACCAAATTATTGCATTTTACTATTGCCAGCACTGCTAAATCATATGTCTTCTGTCTATATTTGTCTTTGTAAATTGTGTCGTTAAAGTGGATAAAAGCAACGGGCGGACAGCTAATTTTTTCCGAAGAAGATATTAAATTGTTGTTAAAATTAGTGGAGGAAAACAAAAACGTGATTGAAAATAAGAAAACGGACAATGTTACCCGCAAACAAAAAGAAAATGAATGGCTGCGGTTGTGTGAATTCTTTAATAAGCAATGTGCATTACAGCGGACTGCTAAAGTGTTGCGGACAAAATACTACAATCTAAAAAAAAATGTGAAGAAACGAGCTGCTGAAGAAACGAGGAGCTCTTACGCCACCGGCGGAGGGCCACCTATGAATTAATATATGTCTCAAAGTGACCTTAAACTGAAATCTATATTGCATGATGCTCAGATCTCAGGCTTGGATGCAGTGTACGTTTGCGACTTCATCAATGAAAATAGTAAGTTGGACAGGAGTTAAATTAAGTTTATTTAAAAAAATATTTATTTATTTTTTAGGTAATACGCTACATAGTATTTCCTTGACTTCTGATGGTGAAAAGAAGATAATTTTTGTAAGGACCGTCATGCAGCTGGCAGAAATATAATCCTGGCATGTTAAAAAAGCCAATCAACTAAAAATAAATCACCAAATAAATCCTTACAGCAAGCCAAAACAAGTCACATCTTGGTCGAAGCTAGCCGATGTAAAAGCAAAGTGGTGTGAAGAAAATGGGAAGAGAGAAATAGAACTTATAGAAGAAGAGTATAAGTCATGCCTAGCTTATTGGGAAGAGAAAAAGCTGTTGGAGAAGAAAGAATTCGAATTGCGAATGAAGATGTTGCAGGAAAAACATAAAAAAGAAATGTAAAAAGAAAATACAGTTGTTTAAACATTGTTTGTAAAACATAAAGTGATCTCTACAGTAGTACAAAAATGTATACTTCTATATTAGTAGTATAATACTTTAATTATTTTTTATTTATTTAATTATGTATGTATAACATGCATCTATATGAATTAATTTTACTTTTGTTTATTTGTGAATAGCATTTTTTTTTTCTTTCAATTAAATTTAATAAAACAATTTTAATTAAATTGAAGCAAAATACTTATGTATGAGATTTTTCTTGTGGTATTGATAATTTCTCCTCTAATGTTTCGATTATGAGGTACACTTAAAGCTTTATTTATAGCTTCGTCCATATACGGTGGAAGTATTGGTGCTTTCATCTCCCTATTGAGGCAACAAATATTGTGTAATACTCCTGTTGCAACTATAATACTTTGAACCTTTTTCAAATTCATGCGAATTCCTAGTGATAACACAGGAAATTTGCGCTTCCACACGCCGTAAGAACGCTTAAGGCAGTTTCTTGTCCTTATGAGGGATTCGTTAAAAAGGTATTCAGTTGGTGTACTAGTTCTTAGTAAAGGTGTTATTACAAAATTTGAATTTTCATAGCCACTGTCTGCAACCACAAGACTTTTCCCAAATTCCTTAGACTCCAAACGGTAACAAACGTGTGAGTTACGGAAAATTGTGGAATCATGAGTGGATCCTGGCCAGCGTGCCACAATATCTAGAATTTGAAGTTCACTATCACACAATGTTTGGACATTTATTGAGAAAAACCCTTTCCTGTTGCGACACAACTCCGCATTGTCACCACCTAAATCATTCGATAAGCTGAAACAAAATGCTTTCAATATTTTGATATAAAACCTTACCAGGAGAATGTATTTTTATATGAATACAGTCCATAGCTGCAATGACAGCCGGAAATTTTGCCAGTTTTAAAAATTTCGATTTTACATTATTTAACTCGTCGCTATTCTTAGGAAATTTTATATATTCATCCCTTAGAAGAGCTATATGATGTGAGACTAATGTAATAACCCTAGATGCCGTAAGTTGTGAGACACCAAAAAAATCTTCGTTCATTCTTTGCATGCAACCCGTGGCATAGTATTGTAGAGTCAGCAGAAGCATCTGCTCAGGCAACACAGCGTTATTCCTAAAAATGTCTTCATTAAAACCTTTGATATACAATGTTAAAGGGGTTTTACCAAGTTGTTTTTCTCTGAATTCTTGGACGTATACATTCCAACACTTGCCATCCGACTTCCTTACTCAGACGAAATCGGTCCCGAAAGTCTTTGGAGTCGTATCGTTGAAAGAAATTCGGGTGATTTCTTATGATATGTTGGCGGCAAAATATGCCAAATATCGTCAATATCAGCTTCACTCTCAATATCGGACTCAACACTTTCAAATTCGTAAGACATATTTAAAATTTTTCGCTGAAAACAATTGTGGAATTTATTTTTACAGCAACAGCTGTTATTTGACTAATAGTTAACCAACGACGTTTGGGGGGTTTAACAAATGGCAAACTAAGCATTGCGAATAAAAAATCTTTAGTTAAGCTTTTGTCATTAGCTAACTAAAGACTGTGAATTTAGGCATAAGAGGAGAATGTAGTATTTTTTCAAATTTTTATCTAAGTTACTTAATAGTTAAACTAATAGGTCTGTAGCTGTTTGGGTTATTTTTTGGCTACAATAATTGTTTATGGCTACAAACTTAGCATTTTTGAAATTGTTTGGGAAATAGTGGAGTTTGATGCTGCTGTTAAATATTATAACCAGAAATTTTAGAGCTTTGATTGGTAATTTCTTTAAAAGCAGGTTGGCAACATTGTCAAAACCAGGGGATTTTAAAATTTTATTGAAGAGTCAATATTCGTTACTTCTGCAAAATATATATAAATTGCTGATTCTGATTCTGAACTAGAACTTTCTCTCTTAAAGTTATTTACTGTTGTAGTGGTTGTAGTTCGAAGTGAGGTTATTGGCTTGGACAAATGTATTTGCTAGGACGTCAGCCTTGTCCTTAACAGATGTTATTTTTATGTTTCCAACTTTAAAGTAAGAAATTTGATTTTTCCTTTTCCTCGCAAGTTCCTGGATAATAATTGACACCATTTCTTATTGCATTCCGAATTAATACTTTTATTTATCATGTTACTTAGAAACTTAGTACATTGATTATAAAAAGTTTGTTCGGCTATATTTGAAAATCGTTGGCTTTCTCTTTTAAAGCTTCTTCTTAATTTAATATATTTAACACATTACTTTCTGGTAATGTGTAATTTTTTTTAGTTATTTTAGGTGTAGACACATCCCTTTTTTGAATTTCCTGATCAATTACTACCTTGGTATTCTATATATCCGAATATAGCCTGATTGTCTAAAAAATTAATAACAATGTTCCAGTTGGTTGTACTGCAAGGCCATTGATCTTTTAAGTGTACATATAATGGGGTGATTGTCTGATGATATTTCGTAACCCATTGTTTTTGCGTCTATATTTAAAGCGGAATTGCTTAAAATAATATCGACTGTGGATGTTTCGTGATTGTACTGATGGGGGCATATAGGTTTCGCTTATTAGGAAAGTGAATGAAAAGATTGCTTGATTGCTGTAGATTGTTGAGTGCGATACCAGCAGTATTATTTGAACGGCAAGTCTAAGAACAAAGTTTGATATTTAGTTCACCAAAAACTATATATTCTTTGGCGGAGGGTGTTAGGTTCAAGATATCAGCACAAAAGTTATGGGTATATCTTGGCGAATATATCTTTCGCTACATAAACATAGATTTCCAAACTAAATTTTCAAAATTAAAAAAATTTTAAATAAGAATACATTTTAGAGTCCCGCAGTTTCAGGGCTGCTACCAACATTTGTCTAAGAGTAATTTTTTTTCACAACATTCACAGCTTCCAGCAGACAACCGTCAATTTTCCCATTACAACAAGTTAAGCAATATTTTCTTTATTTTATTTTTTTTTTTTTTTTTTTTAAACAAAATATTACTTTTCTACCAACATCTGTTTCAACATTAATGTCATAATAATCGAATACATTACAACTCATTATATTACTCTCAAGAAATGATGAAATCATAAACATAACTCAAGTCATCATCATCATCATCATCATCATCATCATCATCAACAAAACATCATAAATTCTATGAACTACCCAACACATGTGGGATTTATGAGACCACACATATAAAATTTACCACAAATGACTCTAAAACTCTTAAATCTTATAATAATCCAAAGAGATGGTTACTTTATAACAACTTTAAATTTATTTTTAATGTTTAAATAAATTTCAATTTAAACGCAGAAATCTATTATTCTAGCACGACATTTCCCTTTACAACAAAAAAACAAAAAAAAAAACCAAACGAATGTAAGCCATAAAATGCTTGACAGCTGGCTATTTCAAGGTAACATAAAAGATGGAAGAGACAAGAAAAACTCGATACTTAAGTAGATGAATGGACTATTGAAAAGGGTTCACTTGGAAAGGTCAGTGGACAATACACATGTCTCTTTAGAAAAGCTTACTACAAGTTATTCATATTCATGAAAACCTACACAATCTTATAAGAATATCAGTTCTGTGTTTGTACTTCATGTCCTTTTCCCCTTCCCTTTTCCTTTTTAGATACCCATACAGAAAAAAAAAAAAAAAGGAAACGAAAACTTTAGAATAATATTAAGACACACTTTATTAAACGACCTGAAAAATTGTTATTCTTATTGTTCACATGGGTCGATGTGGAGGGTTGGCTGGAAGGTAGATGCGAAAGTGTATGTTTACCGTGATTAAATGATACTTTCAGTGCTTTCGTGTTTTTCCGTATTCCTCTTATAATGTTTTGCCTTACTTTGTTATTAATGTTTATATTGATGTTGTTTTTTTTTTTTATTATTTACAAACATAATTTTATTATAAATTCTTCAATAGCAACAACATCATTTCAGACACCCTTTTTTTTGAATAACATGTTAACATGAAGAGGGTCACATTATGGAATCACATAAAGGAAAAAAAGCCTGGTGTATATTTTCGTCAATAAATGGACTTATGAATACCCTGCTCAAAGTTGAAATAAAGTGAAAATTATGTTAATAAATTTTTGTCATTTTTTACTACGAGTACCTGCACCGGTTTGTGTCTCTGCTTATATAAAAATGTGATGGACAAAGAAAATGGTTATCTTAACCTCAAATATTTATTCGATGCATATCCACAATGGATTTAGGTCTTTAAATTTCAAGCCTTTAAATTTGTTGACCTTAGGACAATGACAAATATTTTAGATTTTATTTAGCTATTTCCAGCAATCCATAATGTAAGATGATATACAGATTATATAAAATAGGTTGGCTTAAAAGGTGATCTGTTAAGCATTGACAAAAAAGATTCAGACATTTTTTCCCCTTCTTACAGTTTTATTTTATTCACAGACATATTAAATGTATATTGACGTGCATAAGCGTCATGCTGAAAGAAAAACTAAACATTTGGCTTCAAATTTTAAATTAGGTTGGATATAAAAAACTATCGTAATTCTTATGTCACCTACACAATAATACGGAATTTTTAAATTTTCTTTTTCAGTGCTGGGAGTTATCAATTGTTCAAGAATTTTAATTAGCGGAATTATTGGAATTATTTTTGATATGTAAACATCTATACATATATAATTTCTATTTCACAATACAATCACAAAAACAGCGTAACATATGACTTATCATTGTATTGTTGAAAAAATTATGATATGTAATAATTAAAAATAAAAATGAAAAATGGAAAATGGAAAATGAAAAATATAAAATGAAAAATGAAAAATAAATAATAAAAACTGTAAAATACAAAATGAAAAAACGAAACATGAAAAAAAATGCAAAATGAAACATGAAAAATAAAAAATGAAAAATGAAACATGAGAAATGAAAAATAAAAAATTAAAAATGAATAATAAAAAATTTAAAAAGAAAAATAAAAATGAAAAATCAAAAATGAAAAATGAAAAATGAAACATGAAAAATAAAAAATGAAAAATGAAACATGAAAAATAAGAAATGAAAAATGAAACATGAAAAATAAAAAATTAAAAATGAAAAATAAAAAATGGAAAATGAAAACTGAAAAATTAAAAATTAAAAATTAAAAATTAAAAATTAAAAATTAAAAATTAAAAATTAAAAATTAAAAATTAAAAATTAAAAATCAAAAATTAAAAATTAAAAATAAAAAATTAAAAATGAAAAATGAAACATGAAAAATAAAAAATAAAAAATGGGAAATGGAAAATGAAAAATAAAAAATAAAAAATTAAAAATGAAAAATAAAAAAAATTTATATTAATAATAAAAATGAAAAATAAAAAATGAAACATGAAACATGAAAAATAAAAAATAGAAAATGAAAAATTAAAAATGAAGAATGAAAAAAAAAATTTTAAATGAAAAATAAAAAATGAAAAATTAAACATGAGAAATAACAAAGGGAAAATGAATAATAAAAAATGAATAATTAAAATTGAAAAACGAAAAATGAAAAATAAAAAATAAAAAATTTAAAATGAAAATTAAAATTAAAAATAAAAATGAAAAATGAAACATGAGAAATAAAAAATTAAAAATGAAACATAAAAAATAAAAAATGAAAAATAAGAAATGAAAAATGAAACATGAAAAATAAAAAATTAAAAATAAAAAATGGAAAATGAAAAATGAAAAATTAAAAATTAACAACTAAAAATGAAAAATAAAAAATTTAAAATGAAAAATGAAACATGAAAAATAAAAAATGAAAAATAAAAAATGCGAAATGGAAAATGAAAAATAAAAAATTAAAAACGAAAAATAAAAAAATTTAAATTAATAATAAAAATTAAAAATAAAAAATGGAAAATGAAAAATGAAAAATTAAAAATCAAAAACTAAAAATGAAAAATAAAAAATTTAAAATGAAAAATGAAACATGAAAAATAAAAAAAGAAAAATAAAAAATGGGAAATGGAAAATGAAAAATAAAAAATAAAAAATGAAAAATAAAAAAATTTAAATTAATAATAAAAATTAAAAATAAACAAGTAAGAAACTTATAGTCGGTCTAGACCGATTATACGATACCCTATACCATGCCTTTAGAGACCCTATCTCTTGGGCCCAACTAACTGGACATAGAAAATAAGCAAAAACCAAATTTGAGTGGGATTTTTATTAATTTTTTTGGCTGCAGATATGAAAAAGTTCATATCGGATGCTATATCTATATGGGTACTAGGTCTAAAAATGGACCGATCCTGATCATGTTGGGTAAAGTCTTTAGTAATTTGCAAAAATATATATACAAACAAAATTTGAGAAGTGCAATATTTTTGTTTTTTAATAGATTTAAGTGAAGATCGGGAAGCAGCTCTATATGGGGCCAAAGGGATCATTTTTGGACTACTCATTAGTGGATGTAATGAACGCACACAAACCCAATTTGAGTAAGATCTATATGACAATTTGGATCTTATGGCAATTTATGTCGATTTCATAGGTGTAATTTGTATTGGGGCTAGGTCTGATCATGGACCGATTCTCACCATTTTCAATAGCGTTCATCCTATGGCCGACAAAAGATCAAATACCAAATTTCATCAAAACATATTCATATTTGCGACCTGCAGTTTGATTACAAGCTTTACATGGACACACAGACGGACGGACGGACATCGTTAAATCGAATCAGATAATGATTCTGATTCGATCGGTATAATTAAAGATGGGTGTAGGTCATATATTTTTGGTTGTTACAAACAGCAGCACAAAGTCATTATACCCAAACCACATAGTGGTATAGGGTATAAAAATGAATAATTAAAATTGAAAAACGAAAAATTAAAAATAAAAAATAAAAAATTTAAAATGAAAATTAAAATTAAAAATAAAAAATGAAAAATGAAACATGAGAAATAAAAAATTAAAAATGAAACATGAAAAATAAAAAATGAAAAATAAGAAATGAAAAATGAAACATGAAAAATAAAAAATTAAAATTAAAAATAAAAAAATGGAAAATGAAAAATGAAAAATGAAAAATTAAAAATTAACAACTAAAAGTGAAAAATAAAAAATTTTAAATTAAAAATGAAACATGAAAAATAAAAAATGAAAAATAAAAAATGCGAAATGGAAAATGAAAATTAAAAAATAAAAAATTAAAAACGAAAAATAAAAAAATTTAAATTAATAATAAAAATTAAAAATAAAAAATGAAAAATGAAACATGAAAAATAAGAAATTGAAAATGAGAAATTAAAAATGAAAAATTAAAAAAAAATTTAAATGAGAAATAAAAAATGAAAAATGAAACATGAGAAATAAAAAATGAAAAATGGAAAATGAATAATATAATATGAAAAATGAAAAATGAAAAACGAAAAATGAAAAATGAATAATAAAAAATAAAAAATTTAAAATGAAAAATAAAAATGAAAAATAAAAAACGAAAAATGAAACATAAGAAATAAGAAATAAAAAATAAAAAATGGAAAATGAAAAATAAAAAATTAAAAATTAAAAATTAAAATAAAAAATGAAAAATGAAAAAAAAATTTAAATGAAAAATACGAAATGAAAAATAGAAAATGAAAAATAAAAATGGAAAATGAAAAATGAAAAATAAAAAAAATTAAATTAAAAATAAAAATGAAAAATGAAACATGAGAAAGAAAAAATTAAAAATGAAAAATTAAAAATGGAAAATGAAAAATGAAAAATGAAAAATGAAAAAAAAATTTTAAATGAAAAATAAAAAATGAAAAATGAGAAATGAAAAATGAAACATGAGAAATAAAAAATGTAAAATGGAAAATTAATAATAAAAAATAAAAAATGAAAAATAAAAATGAAAAATAAAAAATGAAAAATGAAACATGAGAAATAAAAAATGAAGAATAAAAAATAAAAAATGGAAAATGAAAAACAAAAAATGAAAAATGAAAAATAAAAAAATTTAAAATGAAAAATAAAAATGAAAAATGAGACATGAGAAATAAAAAATAAAAAATGAAAAATAAAAAATGGAAAATGAAAAATAAAAAATGAAAAACGAAAAATAAAAAATTTAAAATGAAAAAAAAAGAAAAATCAAAAATGAAAAAAAATATATACAAACAAAATTTGAGAAGAATCAGTGCAATATTTTTGTTTTTTGATAGATTTAAGTGAAGATCGGGAAGCAGCTCTATATGGGGCCTATGACTAAGAGTTATCCAATAGGGATCATTTTTGGACTACTGATTAATGGATGTAATATATACAGACAAATCCAATTTGACTAAGATTTGTATGATAATTTGGATCTTATGGCAATATATGTTGATTTCATAGGGTTCATTTGTATGGGGGCTAGGTCTGAACATGGACCGATTCCCACCAATTTCAACAGCATTCATCCCATGGCCGATAAAAGATCAAATACCAAATTTCATCAAAATATATTCATATTTGCGACCTGCAGTTTGATTACAAGCTTTACATGGACACACAGACGGACGGACGGACGGACGGACATCGTTAAATCGAATCAGCTAGTGATTCTGATTCGATCGGTATAATAAAGATATTTTTGAAACAGCAGCACAAAGTCATTATACGCAAACCACATAGTGGTATAGGGTATAAAAATTAAATATACAAAATGAAAAATTCAAAATTCAAAATTAAAATTTAAATATTAAGAAAAAAAATGGAAAATGAAAACTGAATTATGGAGATGCTTATGGTATTGTCCACATTTATTTCCGTTAATGGTGATTACTGATTTCCAGTTAATGCAATGAGATTTTACTTAAATGATCATTGAAATAAATTACGTCTACAACTAGATATCAAATGAAGAAAAACCGTAATATAATTTTCCATTTCGTGATATTTTTTCCCCTTCAAATCTTCATACGATTATAATTTTCTTTCTACATTTTCTCTATCAACATCAAATTAAAGGAAACTATATTAGCTAAAATCTCTTAGGACCCATCCCTACCTACTACATAATGCTGTACTACCAGTTGGCTTATCATATACTTAAACTAACAATTTACCTTTCATTTGTATATAAAACTCTGTAGGGTATGCGAAAATTCCCTTGAGGCGATTATAAGATTTTAATTTGATGTGTCTACTTAAAAAAGAAGAAAAAAAAAGTTTTTTGTTTTTATACTGCTTGTCATCATGACCTTAAATGTTTGTTATTGTAGCGATGAAATAAGATGAATATTGAAAAGGATCCTGTCGTTTGCTCTATTTATAATTTCTATTTTCTTTACTTTATTAATTAAATGGAATATTCTTAAAGCAGACACAAAAAATCTAATTTCATAATAAACAAACAGCATAATAAATATAAAAAACAAAAAAAAAAACACCAAAAAAAAAATTTAAACCCAAGAAGCTTAAGTACAAAATTATGCCTGCACGTATAAAAACATCCTTTTATTAACCTTGACTGGAAATTGTTGTTTTTGGCAGTGTTTTATGATGACAAAGATTATGTGAGTCTAAGCTTGATTTTCTTTTCAGTTTTATAATTACATAAAAAATTGTGGGAATTTTTAACTGTGCTTGTTTATTTATTTATATATTTAAAAATTTTTTTATTTTTGATTCTTTTGATGCAAATATATGCAAATCTTAGGGATTTTCTATAATCCGTTTATAAGCACTCAAACCAACAAAGAACAAAAAATTTATATATTAATAATAAAATGTATATTTAATAAGAAATTTAAGAAGGAAATTTTTAAAACACAAGATTGTATGCTAATGTTTATAAAGAAACATAGAGAAAGGGTTTCAGAATATTTGGGCTTGAGCAAATCTAATAACAATAGCTAAAAAATTGAAAATTTAATTTTGAATATTGATCTATTATAAATTACAAAAAAAAATTTAAAATAATCAACACAAATGTGTGTAAAACATTATGATTCTGTTTTTCAAAATTATACTGTTAATATGAAACTATGAAGACATCACTGACTTACTATTCACTAACTCACTAACTTATTCTGTAATGCTAAGAACTTTTGAAATGTACTTTCCCATGAAAATCAAAAAGAATTTTTAGAAATTCGAATGTAAATGGCCAAAGGGGGAAATGTTTGCTTTGGTATCTTCTTAACGAACTAACTTAAAAGTATTGAATTTTGAATGAAGATTCTACCTGAGACAAAAACGTTGGCTCAGATGGAAATTAAGGCGAACGCATGGAACAAGTGCTGCCAAAACAGGGAAAAATGGTACACTTTGTATCATTTAAGCCACTAAAACTAGGAATATGAAATTTGGTACATGGATTCTACCGAACAGACACAAAAACCAAAATTCGAAATTCCAAGACTTAGGACATAAAACCGGCCAAAAAGCGGGAAATAGTACTATTTGTGTAATCTTAAACACGTTCATTCCTCTTAACAGATAAAATATAACTGCTATTAAAAATTTTTCTTTTCTAAAACAAAGAGCCATCACTTAAAAACTAGCTTTCCTAAAGAAACCTTTCTTAAAAAAATACACTTCCTTAAAGAAGAACCCTTTCTGAATGCAGTTAATTTCTTTGTTTTTAATCTTTTTCTTTTTTTAAAAAGTAACTTCATTTTCAAAAATATTTTTCCCTTAAAAAAGCAACTTTGCTTACAAACATACCTCTCATAAAAAGCAAATTATTTTACTAAAAAACCTTTTCTCTTAAGAAACCATCTTCTCTTATAGGAGTACCTCTTCAGTTTCATAAAAAAATTACCTTTTCTCAAAAAAACCCATTTCTTACATTTTCCCCCCAAAAAAAACCTTTTCTTAAATAAAAATCTTTTCTTAAAAAGTAATTTTTTTTCAAAAGTTACCAATTCAAAAAAAAAACATATTTTCCTACAAAAGCACCTTTACTCCGAAAAGTAAATGTTCTTTAAAAAAAACATTTTATTAGAAAAATTGCTTTTGTTAAAAATACCTTTTCTAAAAAAGTACCTTTCTTAAACAATAACCTTTACTTACAAAAGTACCTTTGAATGTGTAATAAACTCAGCTTTCAATGAAATAAAACGATGCTAGTTTATTATATATTTAATTTTTTAAAATTCATTATTTTAACCCTGGTTCTTTGCTTACAATTTATTTGCTGTACAAATACTGAGTGAGTTCAAAAGATAAAATGTACAATTCAATTGCGAAAAGTAATCTCTTTGCAATATTTATTACAGGTGCCCACATACAATGTCAAGACCTGTACTCAATTGAGATTGCATAGAGTATTACAAACATAGATTTGCTTATACTAACAGTTAAGATTAATGATCATAAGTAAATACCGTACAGAATAAGAAGTACATTTTCTTTACTTACAAGGTACCTTTTCTTAAAAAAGTACATTTTATTAAAAAAAAAGGAGAGAATTGGTTTTGCTGTACAGTAAGACATAGTACTTTTAAGACAAAGTACTTTTTTAATTTGGGGTACTTTTTTTAGGGACTAAGGGAAGCGCTTTGTAAAAGGGGGAAAATGCAAGATAAATTATGGGAAAATGCCTGTTAAGTCTATAGGAAATGCATGCTAAATGGTAAAAATGCATGTCATGTGCATGTTCTTGTTTCTTCGAAAGATTTTTTTTATTTGCAGCTTTGAAAATCATTTTTCTTAATTTTCTTACATTTAGCATGCAATTTCCCTACATTAAGCATGCAAATTTTTCTCATTTTTGATAGAAAAATTCCCATTTTTAGCATGCATTTTCCCATAAATTTGACCAAATTCAGCTAACATTTTGCCATTTTTGACATGCATTTTTACCATTTGGCATGCATTTCCTATAGACTTAACAGGCATTTTCCCATAATTTAGCATGCATTTTCCCACTTTTACAAAGCGCTTCCCTTAGTCCCTAAAAAAAGTACCCCAAATTAAAAAAGTACTATGTCTTAAAAACTGCCTATTCTTAAAAAGTAGAAAAAAAGTACGTCTTTTACACAAGTTCCCCTTATTAAAAAAGTACGTTTTATTAAAAAAGTACCTTTACTTAATAAGGTACATTTTCTGCAAAAATAAACTTTTCTTAAACAAGTATATTTAAAAAAAAAAGCAAGTTTTCTTTAAAAATTTACGTTTTCCTAAAAACTGTCATTCAAAAAAGTATCTTTTATTATAAAAGTACATTTTCTGAAAAAAATAAATTTTCTTAAATAAGTACCTTTTCCTAAATAATTATCTTTTCTTAAAAAGCACCTTTACTTAAAAAAGCACATTTTCTTAAATAAATACCTTTTCTTATACATATAATTCCCCTTTCATAAAAAGTACCTTTACTTAACAAAGTCCCTTATTTTAAAAAATTAAATTTTCCCAAAAAGTACCGCTTGTTACTGAAGCACCTTTTATTAAAAAGGACGTTTTATTAAAGAAGTTATTTTCATTAAAAAACTACCTTTTCTTAAAAAGTACCTTTTAAAAGCGCCTTTTAATAAAAAATACCATTTACTAAAAAGGTACCCTTTTTAAGAAGGTGCTTTTTATTTAAATGGCACTTTTATTAAAAATTTAATTTTTATTATAAAAGTAACTTTTCAAAAAAGGTAATGTTTCTTGTAAAGGTACCCTCAATTAAAAACTACGTTTGCTTAAAAAAGCACCTTTTCTTAAAAAAGTACGTTTTATTTAAAAAGGACCTTTTACTTGAAATGTATCTCTTATTAAAAAAGCACATTTTGAAAAAAAAGTACGTTTTCATAAAAAAGGACCTTTTATTAAGAGAACTACCATCTCTTACAAAAGTCCCGTTTCTTAAAAAAAGTACTTTTTCTTAAAAACGACATTTTCTGAGAAAGTACCTTTCTTCAAAAAATAAACTTTTCTTAAAAACCTTTTCGTAAAGTATTAAATTTTCTTAAAAAAGCACATTTTCTTACAGAAGCACTTTTATTAAAAAAAGAGTCTTTAGTTAAAGTTACTTCTATAAAAAACTACCTTCAATTAAAAAAGTAACTGTTTGTTAAGATTTTTAGAATTCTCTAAAGTGGGCTTCTATTTATTTATTATTTATCCGACGTTTCGTTGGAGATTCCCAACATCCTCAGGAATGTAACTTTTCTTCCAAAAATACGTTTACTTAAAAAGTACCTTTACTTAATAAAGTACCATTCCTTTAAAATTAAACTTTTTTCAAAAAAGTACCTTTTCTTACAGCAGTACCTTTCACTAAACAGCACCTTCTATTAAAATAGTACCTTTTATTAAAAAGCATCTTTTCTTAAAAATATACCTCTTCGTAATAACATACATTTTCTTTAAAAAAAATCAATTTTCATAAAACTTTCTTTTTTTAAGTGCCTTTTGTTAAAGATTATCTTGTAAAGAAGTAAATTTTCTTAAAAAAGTACCTTTCTTATCTTAAAAAATAACATATCCTTAAAAATTTTCCTTTGCTTAAAAAAGTATCTTTTCTCAAGAAATGACTTTCTTTTAAAAAAGTACCTTTTTTACAGAAGTACCTTTTACTGCAAAAGTAAGTTTTATTAAAAAAGTTCCTTTTATTGACAAATTGCCTTTTATTAAAAAACAACTCTTTCTTAAAAATTACCTTTTAAAAGTGTCTTTTATTAAAAAAAAAATACCTTTTTTAAAAAATAACATTTCATTTTATTAGAAAGGTAGCTTTTTTTTTAGAAGAGGCTTTTTATTTAAAATGTACTTTTTAATAAAACGGTAATTATTACTGAAAAAGGTAGTTTTTGTTGAAAGGATAAAGTACCTTTTATTAAAAAGGAGCCTTTTACTTAAAAAGTAACTTTTATTAAAAAAAATAACTTTTCAGAAATAAGTTCCATCTCTTACAAAAGTACCTTTTCTAAAAAAAAAACCTTTTTTTTAAGAAGTACCTTTTCTTAAAAAAAGTACCTTTTCTTTAATAATGAAACTTTTTTAATAAAAGCACATTTTCTTACAGAAGTACATTTTATTAAGAAGACTTTTAATAAAAAGTACCTTTTTACTACAAAACTACCTACTATTAAAAAAGTACTTTTCTTTAAAAAGTACCTTTTCTTTAAAAAAGTACCTTTACTTCATAAAGTACCATTCCTATAAAAATAAACTTTTCTTAAAAACCTACCATTTCTCACAATAGTACCTTTCATTAAACAGCACCTTCTATTAAAATAGTACCTTCTACTAAAAATAATCTTTTCTAAAAAATATACCTCATCGTAATAACACACATTTTCTTAAAAAAGGCATTTTTCGCAAAAACATTCTTTTTTTAATGCCTTTTATTAAAGATTATCTTTTAAAGAAGTACCTTTTATTAAAAAAGTACCTTTTCTTAAAGAAATATATTTTCTTAAAAAATTATATTTTCTTAAAAAAAGTACTTCTTCTTAAAAAGTACATTTTCTTAAAAAAGTAACTCTTCTTAAAAAAGTATCATCTCTTAAAAAAGTATCTTTTCTGAAAAAAAAACATTTTCTCAAAAAGTACCGTCTCTTACAAAAGTACCTTTTAAAAAAAAAACTTTTTATTAAAAAAGTACATTTTAATAAAATTTTTTTAAGTTGACATTTTATTTTATGTTTTGATAATTCAAATTAATATGTTTTGATAATTAATTCAATTGACCTTAAGCCGAATTGAATTATCAAAACAAAAATACATTTTCTTAAAAAAGTACCTTTTCTTAAAAAATTGCTTCTTCTTAAAAAATACCTTCCTTACCTCACAAAATAACATTTCCTTTAAAATATTCTTTTTATTAAAAAAGTATCTTTACTTAAGAAATAACCTTTTCTTTAAAAAGTACCTTTTATTAAAAAAGTTCATTTTATTTAAAAAGCACCTTTTATTAAAAAAGTTAATTTTATTTAAAAAGAACCTTTTATTGAAAAAATGTTTTTCTCAAAAACAACCTTTTATTAAAAAGCATCTTTTAAATTGTTGTTTATTACAAAAAAAAATCATTTTATTAAAAAATAAAATTTTATTAAAAAGCTACCTTTTTTAAAAAGGTGATTTTTATTTAAAAAGTACTTTTTATTAAAAAGATATTTTTTTTATTAAAAAAGCAATTTTTCTGAAAAAGGTAATTTTTCTTGATAAGCTACCCTCAATTAAAAAAACAATTTTTCTTAAAAAAGTACCTTTACTTAAAAAAGAATATTTACTTAATAAAGCACCTTTTATTAAAAAGGTACTTTTAACTAAAAAGGTACCTCTTATTAACAAAAGTACTAAAAGATAACCTTTTTACAGTAGTACCTTTTATTAAAAAATTACTTTTATTAAGAAATAACTTCTTATTAAAAAGGTACCTTTTTAAGGAAGGTGTTTTTTTAAAGGTACTTTTTATTTCAAAAGTAATTTTTATGAAAAAAGTAACTTTTCTGAAAAAGGCAATTTTTTTAAAAGGTACCCCATTAAAAGCTGCCTTTTCTTAAAAAAGTACAGATACTTAATAAAGTACATTTTATTAAAAAGGCACTTTTAACTTTAAAGGTATCTCTTATTAAAAAAGAGTACATTTGAAGAAAAAATTACGTTTTCTTAAAAATTTCTTTTACTAAAAAAGAGTACAGTCTCTTACAAAAGTCCCTTTTCTTAAAAAAGTACTTTTTCTTAAAAAGGAACTTTTTCTGAGGAACTTTTTCTCCTTAAAAAATAAATTTTTCTTAAAAAAGTAAATTTTCTCACAGAAGTACCTCTTATTTTAAATACTTTTATTTAAAAATTCCCCTCTATTAAAAAATGTACCTTTTCTTCAAAAAGTATCTTTACTTAAAAAGTACTGTTTGTTAATAAAGTACCATTCCTTTAAAACTATACTTTTCTAAAAAACGAATCTTTACTTACAACAGTAACTTAAATTAAACAGCACTTTCTATTAAAATAGTACCTTTTAATAAAAAGTATCTTTTCTTAAAAAAATACCTTTTCGTAATAGCATACGTTTTTTTAAAAAAGTATATTTTTGTAAAAAAATTATTTTTTTAAGTGCCTTTTATTAAAGAGTACCTTTTAAAAATGCATTTTATTAAAAAAATACTTTTTCTTAAAGATGTATCTTTTCTTAAAAAGTTACCTTTTCTTAAAAAAAAGTACCTCTTCTTAATTAGGCTTATTTTAGAAAAGTACCTTTTATTAAAAAAGTACCGTCTCTTACAAAAGTGGCTTTTCAAAAAAAAGGCTTTTTCTTAAAAAGTACGCTTTCTCAAAAAGTACATTTTCTTAAAAATTACCTTTTATTAATAAGTACCTTTTATTAAAAAGTACCTTTTCTTAAAAAAGTACCTTTTCCAAAAAAGTACCTTTTCTTAAAAATTACCTTTTCTTAAAAAACTAACTTTTCCTAAAAAATTACCTTTTCTTAAATTACTTATTTAAATTAAATTACTTTTCTGAAAAAAAAACCTTTTCTCAAAATGTACCGTCTCTTACAAAAGGGTCTTTTCTAAAAAAAAAGACTTTTTCTTAACAAAGTAAATTTTTTTAAAAAAGTACATTTTCTTAAAAAAGTACATTTTCTTAAAAAAAGTACCTTTTCTTTAAAAAAAATACCTCTACTTAAAAAGGCACCTTCCTTATCTTAATAAATAATATTTCTTTGAAAATATTCCTTGTTTTAAAAAGTATATTTTCTTAAAGGTTTTTTTTCTCAACAAAAAACCTTTTCTTAAAAAATCACCTTTTAAAAGTGTCTTTTATTAAAAAAGTACGTTTTACTAAAAAGGTACTTTTTATTTAAAAAGTAATTTTTTTAAAATATTAACTATTCTGATAAAAGCAAATTTTCTTGAAAAAGTACATTTAATTAGAAATGTAGTTTTTATTTAAAAAGTAGCTTTTCTTAAAAAAGTAGCATTGTTTGGAAAGTACCTTTTCTGAAAAAAGTACGTTTTCTTAAAAAAAAACTTTTCTAAAAAAATTAGCTCTTCTTAACCGGTTCCCTATTCCCATACAAAAATAAGTTTTCCAATATATATTTATGTATATGGCGTATGTATGATACGTGAACGAGTCGTTACGAAATTCTATTCGATACGTTACACGTATCATATATGATACCTATATATCCCTAAAAGGTGTTTTACACTACCAGATTTTCCGTCTTTTACAAAACTGTTTTTAAATCATCTATAAATTTGTATCGTATATGATACATGGACTCTGTAATCATGGTACAAGAAAATCGTTTTGTACCATATGAGATACATTGGATAGGGAACTTTTCTTACAAAAGTACCCTTTATTTAGAAAGTGTACTTTATTCAAAAATAGCTAATATTAAAATGGTATATTTTGTTGAAAACATATTTTTTCTTTAAAAAAATTAATTTAGTTAAAAAAGTACATTTACGTAAAAAAAAATTTTTCTTAAGTGCCCTTAATTACAATTAAATGTATTTAAATTTTTTTGAAAAAGTTTTTCGTTGATAATTTTTTCTAATATCATAAAAGTTTAATCTGAGAAAAGAAATGCTCTTAACTTTTTATCATACAAGTGTAATTTTTTATACCAAATCATATTGTGGATTTTTTCATCTAAAGCGAATATTATATTTTGTCTTTTTTTGTTTTTCTAGTTGGCTGTTTTTGTTCCTCTTAAAACTGACGTATGTTTGCTAAGCACGAGCACATGATGATGATAAACTCGGAGAAATTTTTTATTTTACAAAACAGATCCTTGTCATAAAAATTTAAAAGAAAAACACATTTATTAAATTTAATGGTAATTGAAGAACTCATATTAACCAACTAGAAGGAGTTAGATAAATATTCTGTAATTTATATGCTACTAATACTTACGCAAACTTTTTTTTTATATAAAAAAAGAGTGTGAGTTCATGTGTCCTCTTAATGCCATATCTGCTGGGATGAGCTATGAGAGTGCGTAAATGAGTACGATTTATATATTTGGTCTAATGTCATCGTCGCTAAGTTGGCACACAGGAAATTGAATAATTTTAAATAAGAGCCAAATTGTTGTTACTGACGCTGCTGTTGTTTGTTCTTTGTGTTGTTGCTGTTTATGTTGATGTTAAGTACCCCATGTTGTTTATTTTTTCGTTAAAAACTTTTACTTTAGTCTGAATTTGATTTTATTATTGTTGGATTGTTTCTACTGAATTTGTTTTTTGTTTTTAAAACAAACTGTATATTTAGATTAAATGAATATTTATGAAGTTGTTTGACCTTAGCGAAATACTTTTAAGGTTTAAATTAAGATACGTTAAATTATTGCTGTCTAAAATCATAATTTTAGACACAACAAAATTTATATATATTTTAATAATTTTCCTAAAAATTATATATGCATTTTTTTTTATTGAATTATAAATGAATCTAAATATGAATATTCGCTACTTCATTATATTTAAAATTTATTATTGTGAATTGTTGAATTTAAATTGTAAAAGAATATGAATTATTATGGTGAATTACCATTTGTACTAAAACAAAACATAGAATATTTGCATTATGTACATACATTGTAAGTAAAGCACGAACCTAGCTGGCAAGTGCCGAACAGAAAAGAAGGTCACTTACAATTGAACATTGAGCTGGTAAGCACGACCACAATAAAAAACTATTATCACACAGAATTTAACTCAATCTTTTATTTTTCTTTTTCCCATTTTCTAACTTTACGAACTCATTTATAATTGTTCATGCTGAACAATTATAAACCATTTTGAGAAAGGCTTGGAATTAATATCCATCAAATTTACAGTCCACATCATCAACAAACTACGCAGTCTCAACAGTCCCCAAAACAGCCTTTTTTACATGGTCCTCCGATCAAAGAATTGAACGAGTAGACACCACTGAATCGGTATTCACCACAAAATAAATATGAGGTAAAGTTCAATTTTTCTTAACTATTGCACACACTTTCACATACACATCATTAGTTAGCAAAGAAAAAACAAAACCAAACCCAAAACAGGAGATAAAAGTGCGGTAAAAGTTGTAAATTTGTTAAAATAATACCCTATTTAAATCGTAAAAAAAAAACTAAGAAAAGTGCGTTAATAATTATAATAATAAGTAATAATTATAGTATTAATAAATTAATAAAAATAACCTATGATAAAATCGGGAAAAAGCCGTAGAAAATCCGCGAAACAATATTAGAAAAGAACGAAATTTACAACCTAATGAAAAAATTTTAAGAAAAATCGAGTTAGTGTCAAATAATACCGTGAAATAATCGAAAAATTTTAAGCAAACTATTTGATATACATACATATAACGAGAAAGTTTTTTAAAGCAATATCAAAAAACTAAGCTGAAAAATTAACATATTCATTGGAAAAAGTGGTTTGTTGTAAAATTTGTACAGTTAACACAAAAAAAAAAAAAAAAACCCCCGTTAAAAATTAGAAATAAAAGAAACCTTTCTTTAAAAATTCGCAAAATTTCATAACCTTATGTACATGTTTCGGTACCGTTAGTTTTTTACTCAGTTTGCAAAATTCGTTTGTACATATAACATATGTAGTTATATATAAAAGTGTTTGTCGCCGGTGTTCTTAAGAGAAACAAAAAAAATAGAACAAATAATTTCTGGTTCGTGTAAATTTGCGTACTCTTTTATCTATTCAAATTTAAACAAAAAAAAAAAAAAAGAGAGAAACAACGTGTTCGATCAAACAAAATGGGAAAAAACAACGTGTTCGGTCAAACAAAAAGAGAAAGATAAACTAATAAAAAAAAAAAAAAAAAAAAAAAAAAAAAAAACAAACGCTAATAATTCATATTATCGGTTGCAACGTGTTTGAACACATTATGCATAACAAAATACAGGCAAGGGCAAAACAAATCATAAGGAATAATTATATTATATATCTAAGGTAAATTGCATATATTTAAAAATAAAAAACAAGCCAGATAACAAATTTCTCAAATATAAATCGACACAATTACGTTTATTCAAATGGTCATTAATATTTTCGATATCAAAGGTATTTTATATAAATTTAATTTATTTATCACAAATTTTTAACACAAAATTGTGAATCGTGTTTATGGAAAAAGTGCTCATCAAATCAAGGAATATAATTTCAAAATTATGATAAATCGAGTGTTCGAATCGAGAATTATTTAAAAATATTACTAAATCTCAATCACTACTAAAGCTCAATTAAGTTAAAACAAACATTTCAATACTTCAAATCTTGATCATTCGTTAATCACTTTCTAGCAGAGAAAACAGGCGGATAATTGAATTAAAATTTAACTGGAAAGACTTAATTATTAGTTTCAAAAATTCAACGGAGGTTGAGATAATGTTTGTTGAATATATACCTATAGTTAAATTAAATTAGCTGCTCAAATTATTCTACAGTCTTAGAATGTATGACATAAAAAATTATATTCTGTATAAATATTATATTATTATTGAAATACACTTGATAATCTGATAAATACACGAAGCTACCAATACACTTAAAGAAAAATCTATGAGATTTAAGAGTTAGTAGATAAATGGTGATCTAAATTGTAAAACTAGCATTCTTAATTGCAATTTAAAACTTTATTTACAACATCGAAAAATAAGTTCTTTAATACCATTGAAAATTTAAATATAATTTATTATGTTCTTAAAATAATTCGGGTCTTTGTTAATTACGATAATTATTACACAAACCACCGTAGTCGGCGTGCATCTTAACATCCCATATATGTATATAAGGAAAGTTGAGTGACTTTTTCGTTATATCCTAAACGACGCCGGTGGCAATTAAAGTTTAATTGGCATACCAAACCAACAATTTATTCTAGTTAATCTAGTCTCTAAAGGAAATAAAAACAATCAACAAGTTGTACTTTCCTTTTGGTTTTCAGTTATAAACCATCAAATTTTCGTCTTTATAATTCTCATATCAAGTCACAAATTTTATTGTCATTAAACTAGTCTCTAAAGGAAATAAAAACTATCCACAAGTTTAGTTCCTTCCGGTTACAGTTATAAACCTTGTTAACGTTAATTTGTCTCAAGGAATTTGCAATCCTTCCAAAATTGAAACTCGTGAACTTATTCAGCAAAAATTTTTTATAGATTAAAATTTATATATTACAAATTTTATTCCAAAAAAAATAAATTTAGTCAACCAAAAATTGTTTACATTTACTGCAATTCAAATGAAAATTTAGATTGTTAAACTTCGCAATAGCTTAACAAATACTTCATCTATTTGATTTCGAAAAGAAATTTACAAAAAAAATACACTATGGTCATAAATTATGCACCTTTTAAAAACAATCTTTATTGTCATTAAGTTATTTCCTTTGGTCACTTATATATTCATATACATATATATACATTCAATTGCTCATTTAATTGTCAACCAATCTGAATAGACCTCTCCAATTCTTGTTACCATAAGGCGATTAAATAAGAAAGGCATTAATAAAATTAAACAAGTGCCTTCTATTACCCAACAAACGTGGTTTTACTTAATAGAAAAATATACAGCATGCAATAATATCTGTTTAATCTGGTCAAATAGTAAATTTATTCAATACAATTATGTCGTCGAATCTTTCAATCAGAAATGATAAAATCTGAAATAAGATAACTATTTTGAGTAATATAGAAAATTGTATAAAAGGGCGCATATATATATATACATATATAACACTGTGGAAATTTAACTCTGTTATCATGGAAAATTTTATGAATGAATTCTGAAATTGAAATTTAAAATAATAACACATTTATTTAAATTTCGGCTCACTAGGTTTAAATTATTAAAATTTCTGCTCATTAAATTTAACTAATCACCCATTTAGTTAAATTTCGGCTCATTACATTTAACTAATCACCCATTTAGTTAAATTGTAGCTTATTAAATTTAAATAATAACGCATTTATTTAAATTTCAGCTTACTAAATTTAAATAATTTAAATTCCTGCTCATTACTTTAACTAATCACCCATTTAGTTAAATTTTAGCTCATTAAATTTAAATAATAACGCATTTATTTAAATTTCAGCTTACTAAATTTAAATAATTTAAATTCCTGCTCATTACTTTAACTAATCACCCATTTAGTTAAATTTTAGCTCATTAAATTTAAATAATAACCCATTTATTTAAATTTTAGCACACTAAATTTAAATAATTTAAATTTCTGCAAATTAAATTCAACTAATCACCCCTTTAGTTGAATTTCAACTCATTAAATTTAAATAATAACCCATTTATTTAAATTCCTTCTCATTAAATTTAACTAAACACCCATTTAGTTCAATTTCAGCTCAATAAATTTAAATTATTTGAATTTCAGCTCATTAAATTTAAATAATAACCCATATATTTAAATTTCAACTCATTAAATTTAACTAAACACCAATTTAGTTAAATTTCAGCTCATTAAATACCCACCTATACTAAAATAGCCCCAAATTTTCAGAATTAATAAAATTCTTTAAACCAACAACTTTAATTATACCCCCAATCTACTAAACTCACATTTCCAATATGACTTCAATAAACGAAGCATCGGTCACAGCCTTTAACCCTCTGTATAAAGAACAGTTTTTGTTTGATTGTGGTCTATTGCTTGAGAGCTGTGACACATTCAACAACAACACTTCGGAAGAGCAAAATGAATCAATTCTAGAGGTGAAATTAGGAGAGTTAGGTTTAGAATGGGCAAACTTAAAAGATTCTTATCGTAAAGTAATGGTAGCACAAATCGAACCTGAATTCAAGACAAAGGCCAAAGAGGAATATAATGCTTGCTCAGAAGCATATTACCAATGCCATGCCCAACTAAACGATTTGTTAAAAGTAACCCAATTGGATACATCTCGAATTCCAGTAGTACAATCAACACTTCGCAATCCAGGCCCAAATCCCAGTTTTGTCCCTAGCGAGTCCAGTAACTGCATAAAACTCCCTCCGTGCGATACTGAAATTTTTTCAGGTAGTTATGAACAATGGCCATCATTTCGCGATATGTTCACGGCAGTGTATATAAACCATTCGAAACTCTCCCCTGTCACAAAATTATACCATCTTCGTAATAAAACGAAAGGTGAAGCCGGAGACATAGTTAAAAGATACACTCTCTCGCACGAAAATTTCGAGTTGGCATGGAATGCGCTGAAAACTCGCTACGAGAACAAACGTGTTCTTGTAGATAATCAGATTAAAATTCTGTTTAATATACCAGCGGCAAATATTGAGGAAAGCGAATCAATCAGGAGAATTCAATCGTCCGTAAATGATTCCCTGGCAGCTCTCAGAACGCTCGGCGTAGAAGTGGAGAGTTGGGACCCTATCCTGATTCGGCTCATCTCAACTAAACTCCCAGAAGTTACACTTTCACTCTGGGAACAATCACTCACATCCCATCGTGAACTCCCAAAATGGTCCCAAATGGACGAATTTCTCATCAATAGATTTGAAGTCGTAGAAAGAATCAATAGTATAAGGTCTTCTAAAGAGTGCTACTCTCTATCACCCATAACACAACCCAAAATACAAACATACGTATCTCAGGAAAACTTAGACTCTTCTTGCAAACTATGCAATGCAAAAATTCACTCTTTAAGGATTTGCCCTAAATTCAGAGAATTTTCTGTGCAGCAAAGAGTAGATTATGTTTTCAAAAATAAATTCTGCAACAATTGTCTGGCAGCCTCACATTTAAAGGCCAACTGCACGAGCAAGCACACCTGCCTTCACTGCAGAAAACCGCATCACACTATGTTGCACATGAAACCCAAGTCCCAATACCCGGACCAAAATTCTGAACATAAACCGAATAATGAAGCGACTTCTAATAAAGATAAATCCCATAACATTCCTTTAAATAACTCACATTTTTTACACAAGGGCTCACGAATAATTTCTAGCGATGAGGTACCCTCCACTTCAAAACAATTTCACGCAAATTGCTCAAGCGGTAGTGAAACCATTTTATTGCGTACTGCTTTAATGCAAATAGAATATATGGGTGAATTGTACACTGTTAGGGCATTAATAGACCCAGGTTCTCAACGAACATTTTTATCAGAAAAAATCCAAAAAAGACTACAAATCCCAGCTCGAAGGTCGCATGTTAAAGTAGTTGGAATTGGAGGTCAAGTTCAATCCGCAACAAAGGAGTGTGACCTTGTTCTCTTCGCTAAAAGATCAAACACCAAATTTTCAATTAGTGCAATAATTTTGCCAAAGGTTACAAAACACATTCCGTCAGTGTCCTTTGAAATTCCACATTGTTCTGAACTCTCGCAACTTGAATTAGCAGATCCCAACTTCAATCAATCCTCACAAATAGATCTTATTCTTGGGAACGATTCAGAACGGTTTATTAATATCGACGGCATCAAAAAAAATATTTGCGGTCTGGCCTCCGCATACAACACGATATTTGGCTGGGTTCTGAGCGGTCCAGTAAAGAGCCAGGCCACACATTCCTTCACTACCTCTGTGGTCCCTTCGGAAACCTTAGCTTTAAACGACCTCCTCAGAAAGTTTTGGGAACAAGAAGAATTCCCCTCGCTTCCGCATATCTCAGATGAAGAGCAATATTGTGAAGATTTTATAAGCGAACCACAATTCGGCAATCCGACGGCAGATACGTTGTCAGACTTCCCTTTAAAAAGGAATTCCCTGATACAATATTCCTTAGCTCGTCGCGAAATTTGGCGCTCAGCCAATACGCTCGGATGAAACAAACACTTTCAAAAAATCCTGAGCTTCAAACGCAATACCATTCCGTTCTCGAAGAGTACCTAACTCTCAACCACATGGAAAAAACATCATTCCGTGAAATTGTCTCTAACAACAGGTACTTCTCCTTTTATTTGCCCCACCACGCTGTAATACGTCCCGAACACAAAACAACCAAAGTTAGAGTGGTCTTCAACGCATCCCGAAAGACAAAAGGTGGAGTTTCCTTAAACGATGTCCTTTACTCAGGACCTACACTTCAGCAGGACCTTATGAGTGTCATACTCAACTGGCGAAAATATCGATATGTTTTCAATGGCGATATACAGAAAATGTATCGTCAAATTTTAGTTCACCCCAGGGACAGACCGTATCAACGAATTATTTTCCAAAATGAGGTAAATGGGCCTTTTACAGATTACCAGTTGAATACAGTTACTTTTGGAGTTAACTGTGCTCCATTTTTAGCGATCCGAACACTACTACAGCTTGCAAGTGACTGTGAAGCACAATATCCCAAAGCAAGCTTAATTCTGCGAAAGGAAACTTACGTTGACGACGTGTTATCAGGTGGTCACACAGTTGATGACGCGCTAAAAGCTCAATTCGAACTCATTTCGGCTCTTAAATCAGCGGGATTTCCCCTAAAGAAGCTGACAGCCAATACTAAACAATTGCTTTCTCATTTTCCACCGGAAGATCTTTACGATTCAGATATGCTGCGATTACATGAATCCAGTGCAACTAAAACTTTAGGAATCAAATGGAATGCTCTGACCGATTCTTTTAGTTACTCTTTTACTCCATTTAATGAATCGACAAAGGTTACAAAACGTACATTATTGTCCGCTGTAGCAAAACTGTTTGACCCGGCTGGTTGGATAACACCAGTAATTATCAGAGCAAAGATGCTTATGCAGCAACTTTGGTTAGAGGGTACCGATTGGGACCAAAATGTGAGCTCTGACGCCCTTGATAAATGGGAAAATCTTCTCTCCGATCTTTCTCATGTGGAAGACATCGTTATACCAAGATGGCTCCAATATCAACCTACAGACATCATTCAAATTCACGGGTTTTCTGATGCTTCAAAAGCCGCGTACTGTGCGGCAGTCTACATTAGATGTCAAAACTCCGAATTCAATGCGGTTTCAAGCTTACTCGTAGCTAAAAGCAAAGTTGCTCCCTTACAAACAGTTTGCTTACCTCGACTAGAACTCAATGGAGCCGTGTTACTTGCTAATTTAGTGAATCACGTTATTACTTCTCTTAATTGGAATCAATCTGAAGTCATTATGTGGACAGATTCCTCAATTGTATTGGCATGGTTGGCTAAGCCGCCTTCAACTTGGGAAACATATGTGGCTAATCGTATATCACAAATTCATAAACTCTTACCCAATGTAACATGGCGTCATGTTCCCACTCAAGATAACCCAGCTGATTTGGGAACCCGCGGTTGTAAACCACAAGATCTAGCAATTAACTCATTGTGGTGGCATGGCCCATTATGGCTCACTAGGCCTTCAGCAGATTGGCCAAATAAAAACCCATTAAGTCCCACAAATACTCTATACAAGGTTAAAACAGTACAGACATTACACGTCTCAACTGAAACAATAAATATCCTAGACCAATTTTCCTCCTACCACAAGGCTTTGCGTGTAATATGCTATGTTTTTCGGTTCGTTAATAATTGCTTATCCAAGCATAGAACTCACTCAAGGCACTCATCACGAGACCTTACTCATACAGAGGTCATGTTTGTCAAAAAGAGACTCATCATACTTGCTCAGAAATCGTTTTATGATGTAGAATATCGGTTAATTTCAAACTCTCAACCAATACCAGACAAGAGCTCATTAAAACCATTAAATCCATTTATTGATTCGGATCAAGTGATGCGAGTAAATGGTCGGTTGTCTCATTCCTCTCTCCCCTATAATGAGCGTTACCCTATGATATTACCTGGCAGCTCTCGGCTCTGCCTACTGTATTTGTCTGAATTGCACTCATTGTTAGTACATGCTGAATGCAGTCAAATGTGCAGAATGGTTCAAACTGAGTTCTACATCTCACGCCTTAAACCTCGCATAAAGAAAATAATTCGTCACTGTAAGACTTGCATAATTTTCAAACAAAAACAATGCTCACAAATCATGAGCCCATTACCTCCAGATAGGTGCAATCTTTCTGTTCCATTTCAAACCACAGGGATAGATTTCGCTGGACCATTCGAACTCAAAACGTCTTTATTACGAAACGCTCCTTACCTTAAAGGATATGTAAGCGTATTTGTCTGCTTCAGTACTAAGGCAGTTCACCTAGAAGTATGCTCTGATTTGTCTACTAAGACCTTTCGCGCTGCATTTACACGATTCGTTGGGAGGCGAGGGCTCCCTCACAGGATCGTCTCAGATAATGGGCGTAACTTTCTAGGTGCCAGCAGAGAACTCAATCGAGAATTTGCTGCATTTATAAAAACTGCTTCCGCAGATATTGCTCAAACTTATATAACTCAAGGGTTTGAATGGAGTTTTATCCCACCTCATGCACCTCACATGGGGGGTCTATGGGAAGCTGCCGTCAAAAGTTTCAAATTTCATTTTAAACGGTTAGCTGGATCTCACAAGTTCAATTTTGAAGAATTTTCAACTGTTCTCGCTCGGATTGAAGGGGTCTTAAACTCACGTCCCATCTCGGCAATGTCAGAAGACCCTTCAGATATGACAGCTTTAACTCCTGGTCATTTTCTAAGAGGTGCACCCATAACTGCATTCCCAGATACAAGTTCGGAGAAAATATCAATTGTTAATAGATGGGAGAAACTAAAGGCGCTCCATCATCAATTCACGATAAGGTGGAAGGAAGATTATTTAAAAACACTACAAAAGAGATATAAATGGAAAACGGAAATACCAAATATCAAATTGGGTGACTTAGTAGTCGTAATGGATGACTTATTACCCCCTAATGAATGGCGATTAGGTAGGGTAGTTGCAACTCATGTCGGCCTTGACAAGCATGTACGAGTTGCCGACGTACGAATTTCTACTGGGATCATCACTCGACCAATAGTTAAACTTTGCATTTTACCGCTTCTGAATGAAAATGACTCAACTCAAAATTAAAGCCCAAGTTTACTTATTTCCTATATCAAAATAAAATCCCTATAACTCACTACTCAACAAAATCACTAACAAAATTTATTTCTCAATTTGTTTTTTTTTTTCTTTTTTTTATAACTCTAGAAACGCACGACGAAGCAGAAGCCAAACAACCAGCAACGGAACCACCAATCGTCGCAGTCATCGCCGTGATCCAGATCTTCACCAATGCATGGTATGCAAACAGTTTCATTCCATCCGATTTTGCCACAGATTCCTTAAAATGACCGTAAGAGAGAGGTATAATGTTGTTCGCAGATACAACTATTGTGAAAACTGCTTAGCCAAAAGTCATGACCTAAGGGCGTGCCAGTCCAACGATACCTGCCATAAATGTGACAGCTACCACCACACTCTTCTACATCCAAGCAGTGTACGGAATCCGGATTTAAGAAAAAAGTTAAACAAACAACAACAAACAAAAAATCAACAGCAACCAACAATTAACAACAAACCGGAGCAGGTAGTTCCAAACCAGCATATCATCCACGAAGCCATACGATCCCTTGCGCAAGTTCTTTGTGCTCAAGCAACCTCTTAAATTGCACAAGTGCAAGGGTGGCGCCATGTCTAAAATCATAATTTTAGACACAACAAAATTTATATATATTTTAATAATTTTCCTAAAAATTATATATGCATTTTTTTTTTATTGAATTATAAATGAATCTAAATATGAATATTCGCTACTTCATTATATTTAAAATTTATTATTGTGAATTGTTGAATTTAAATTGTAAAAGAATATGAATTATTATGGTGAATTACCATTTGTACTAAAACAAAACATAGAATATTTGCATTATGTACATACATTGTAAGTAAAGCACGAACCTAGCTGGCAAGTGCCGAACAGAAAAGAAGGTCACTTACAATTGAACATTGAGCTGGTAAGCACGACCACAATAAAAAACTATTATCACACAGAATTTAACTCAATCTTTTATTTTTCTTTTTCCCATTTTCTAACTTTACGAACTCATTTATAATTGTTCATGCTGAACAATTATAAACCATTTTGAGAAAGGCTTGGAATTAATATCCATCAAATTTACAGTCCACATCATCAACAAACTACGCAGTCTCAACAGTCCCCAAAACAGCCTTTTTTACATGCTAAACCTAACTCTCCTAATGTCAGAAGACCCTTCAGATATGACAGCTTTAACTCCTGGTCATTTTCTAAGAGGTGCACCCATAACTGCATTCCCAGATACAAGTTCGGAGAAAATATCAATTGTTAATAGATGGGAGAAACTAAAGGCGCTCCATCATCAATTCACGATAAGGTGGAAGGAAGATTATTTAAAAACACTACAAAAGAGATATAAATGGAAAACGGAAATACCAAATATCAAATTGGGTGACTTAGTAGTCGTAATGGATGACTTATTACCCCCTAATGAATGGCGATTAGGTAGGGTAGTTGCAACTCATGTCGGCCTTGACAAGCATGTACGAGTTGCCGACGTACGAATTTCTACTGGGATCATCACTCGACCAATAGTTAAACTTTGCATTTTACCGCTTCTGAATGAAAATGACTCAACTCAAAATTAAAGCCCAAGTTTACTTATTTCCTATATCAAAATAAAATCCCTATAACTCACTACTCAACAAAATCACTAACAAAATTTATTTCTCAATTTGTTTTTTTTTTTCTTTTTTTTATAACTCTAGAAACGCACGACGAAGCAGAAGCCAAACAACCAGCAACGGAACCACCAATCGTCGCAGTCATCGCCGTGATCCAGATCTTCACCAATGCATGGTATGCAAACAGTTTCATTCCATCCGATTTTGCCACAGATTCCTTAAAATGACCGTAAGAGAGAGGTATAATGTTGTTCGCAGATACAACTATTGTGAAAACTGCTTAGCCAAAAGTCATGACCTAAGGGCGTGCCAGTCCAGCGATACCTGCCATAAATGTGACAGCTACCACCACACTCTTCTACATCCAAGCAGTGTACGGAATCCGGATTTAAGAAAAAAGTTAAACAAACAACAACAAACAAAAAATCAACAGCAACCAACAATTAACAACAAACCGGAGCAGGTAGTTCCAAACCAGCATATCATCCACGAAGCCATACGATCCCTTGCGCAAGTTCTTTGTGCTCAAGCAACCTCTTAAATTGCACAAGTGCAAGGGTGGCGCCATGTCTAAAATCATAATTTTAGACACAACAAAATTTATATATATTTTAATAATTTTCCTAAAAATTATATATGCATTTTTTTTATTGAATTATAAATGAATCTAAATATGAATATTCGCTACTTCATTATATTTAAAATTTATTATTGTGAATTGTTGAATTTAAATTGTAAAAGAATATGAATTATTATGGTGAATTACCATTTGTACTAAAACAAAACATAGAATATTTGCATTATGTACATACATTGTAAGTAAAGCACGAACCTAGCTGGCAAGTGCCGAACAGAAAAGAAGGTCACTTACAATTGAACATTGAGCTGGTAAGCACGACCACAATAAAAAACTATTATCACACAGAATTTAACTCAATCTTTTATTTTTCTTTTTCCCATTTTCTAACTTTACGAACTCATTTATAATTGTTCATGCTGAACAATTATAAACCATTTTGAGAAAGGCTTGGAATTAATATCCATCAAATTTACAGTCCACATCATCAACAAACTACGCAGTCTCAACAGTCCCCAAAACAGCCTTTTTTACAATTGCAAAAATAATAAATTTAAATTGATGAATAGAAACAAAATTATTTTTTTTTTTTTAAACTGAATGAATGAATCGAAAAGTATCACTAAGGCTTAGTTCTGGAACTGCTTACTGGGGAAATACTTATAATAAAAGAGTTATTTGTTATAGAATAATTTTATTTTTTTTAAGTGACTTTAAAAGAACTTTTGTGCCGATCGATAAACTTAAAGATTAGAAATGATTAACCGAATTTAGAAGAGCAACAAAAATTATAATAAACGGTGTCACAGAAAGAGATTTTATTTTTTTTATCATTAAAAGAAACTAAAATTATTTCATACATTTCCTTTATATAAAATTCTCACACATTCACATTTTTACTGATAAGACAACATTCATAAGCTTTAAGCTTTTTTCAAAATAAAAAAAATCATCATCTGTAAGAAAATCATGTATTGCAAAAAAAATATTACCCTTGGATAAATCTATTCAGTACGTGAATACTTGTTAGGAGAAAACACACAGCTTAAGTGGAAAAAAAATACAAAATAATAAAAAAAAAAAGATTTCAAATCCATATTACAAAGATGAATCAAACACACAGTATGAATACATTTCTCAGTTGTTCACAATACAATGCCATCAGACACCACATTGCATTATTTGCACATAATGCAGCTGAAAATAGATGTTGGCGTATGTCTGACTATCGTCAGAGACAAGATGACGAAGAAATTGAGTATTATTAATATTTCTTTGGTTTAGCTTAGCAACATTGTGTGGCATCTTATCGAAGAATTCATATACAGATAATGTAAAACTACAACCAATAATATTTCTTTTAACTATGGAAACAATAGGATTTTGTTAAATATGCACACAAAAATAAAGATGAAATTGAAGAAAGGAAAAGCATTCGATATTCACAACGACAAATTTGGTGTTAAAAGGTGATAGTGTTTCTTTAAGCGTTAAAAAGATATTAATAACATGTATTGAATTTAAAACTGTTTACGTCCCGCGCTTTTATTTATTTTAGTGTTATATTTCATGAACCTTCTGATAAGTAGAAAAATGTAGAATCGTAGAGATAAGATCAAGCGAATGGAAAAATGTGTAAACAAGCCAAACAAAAATATTAATTTTTCTTCATTTATTGTAAAACTTGAAATTTTAATTCCAACATTGCCCAGTGAGACATTTTCTGGGTCATTATCTGGGGGGGTGAGAAGTTTCAAGTCAGGATGAATGTACTAGGCCCGCTTAGTAAAACCTAAAAATAATTTGGCGTTCTCCGGTCAACTACCTTTTATATTTTTTTCCTTATCATGATATTTGTTGGCTTAGTTTTTCAGCTATAACTCAAGAACCATTGATGATTTACCATGACATTTTTCAGCAAAATTGTAGATAAGGCTTAAATATATAATTTTTATTAATACATCCATTTAAAAGAAGAATACGAAATGACTGATAATAGCTTTTAGAACATATAGACCATGAAAAAAGATTTAGAAATGATGTACTACCCTTTCGCGATCGTTAAAAAAGTTCTCACAACAAATGCGATGAAATTTTGAATTTCAGTCTTTCTTTTAGGTATAAAAAATTAACATTTTATTGCAAAGTTTTTACTATTTTCTTTTAATTTCAATAATATAAAAAAAAATAATCATGTGAGGCTGATCACAGGGGAGATGTGTAAATATCTAGTAATTAAAAATTTTTTATGGCACTTTTTTAAAATCAAACAGAAAGCGTCATCTATGTATCACATATACCAAACAACTACAGCGGCTTTGCTAATATAAAAATATTTATTATTACCTATTCTTTCAACTGGTTAATTTCTAGTTTTTAATTTTCAATTTTTCGTTTTTCATTCTTTATTTTTCATTCTTTATTTTTCATTTTGCGTTTTTCATTCTTAATAATTAATTTTTTATTTTTCATTTTTCGTTTTTAATTTTTAATTTTTTATTTTTCAATTTTCATTATTTTTTTAATGTTTATTTTTTTTTTTTTTCTTGTATTTTTATTTTTATATTTATTTTAATTTTTCATTTTTCAATTTTCATTTTAATTTTTCAATTATAATCTTTCATTTTTTATTTTTCATTTTTCACTTTTTATTTTTCATTTTTTATTTTTCTCTTTTTATTTTCCATTTTTCGTTTTACATTTTTCGTTTTTCATTTTTAATTTTTCATTTTTTATTTTTAATATTTTATTTTTATTTTTAATTTTTCATTTTTCATTTTAATTTTTCATCTTAATTTTTCATTTTTTATTTTTCATTTTTCACTTTTTATTTTTCATTTTTTATTTTTCTCTTTTTATTTTCCATTTTTCGTTTTACATTTTTCGTTTTTCATTTTCAATTTTCATTTTTCATTTTTCATCTTTCATTTTTTATTTTTCATATTTTTTTTTCATTTTTTATTTTTCATTTTTCGTTTTTAATTTTTCATTTTTTATTTTTAATATTTAAATTTTTATTTTCATTTTTATTTCTATTTTTATATTTATTTTTAGTTTTTCTTTTTTCAATTTTCATTTTAATTTTTCATCTTATTTTTTCATTTTTCATCTTTCGTTTTCATTTTTCATCTTTCATTTTTCATTTTTCTCTT
This sequence comes from Cordilura impudica, assembly GCA_963682025.1. NCBI lineage: Eukaryota > Metazoa > Arthropoda > Insecta > Diptera > Scathophagidae > Cordilura > Cordilura impudica. The sequence continues at coordinate 358,218,622 of OY821517.1, forward strand.
TTTATACCCCATACCACCATGTGGTTTGGGTATAATGACTTTGTGCTGCTGTTTGTAACTAACAAAAACATTTTTATTATACCGATCGACTCAGAATAACTTTCTAAGTTGATTTAGCGATGTCCGTCCGTCTGTCCGTCTTTGTGTCCACGTAAACTTTGTAATCAAACTACAGGACGCAAATATAAATATATTTTGATGAAATTTGGTATGTAAGCTTCTATCTTCCATAGAATGAACGCTGTTGAAACTAGTGAAAATCGGTCCGTGTTCAGACCTAGCCCCCATACAAATGACGCCAATGAAATCGACTTAAATTGTCGTATGATTGAAATTATCATATAAATCTCGGTCAAATTGGGGTTCTGCGTGCTTATTACATCCATTAATCAGTTTCATTTCTTATTTTTAAATAGTCAGTTTTATTCTTCGTTTTTAATTTTTCGTTATTCATTTTTTATTTTTAATTTTTTATTTTTCATTTTTTATTTATTAATTTCATTTATAATTTTTATTTTTCGTTTTTGATTTTATTTTTTAATTTTTAATTTTTAAATTTCATTTTTAAATTTTAATTTTTCATCATTCATTTTTAATTGTTTTATTTTCATTTTTTATATTTCATTTTTCATTTTGATTTTTCATTTTTGGTTTTTCATTTTTAATATTTCATTTTCATTTTTTATTTGTCTTTTCAAAATTTTGTTTTTCATTTCTAATATTTTATTTTTTATTTCTAATTTTTACATTTTAATTTTTCGTTTTTCATCTTTCATTTTTTATTTTTCATTTTTCATTTTTTATTATTAATTTTTTTTAATCATCTTTCATGTTTCATTATTTTTTATATTTTATTTTTCATTTTTCATTTTTCTCTTTTTATTTTTCACTTTTCACTTTTTATTTTTTATTTTTCATTTCTCATTTTAATTTTTCATTTTCATTTTTTATTTTTCACTTTTTATTTCTCATTTTAATTTTTCATTTTTTATTTTTCATTTCTTATTTTTAATTTTTTATTTTTCATTTTTCAATTTTTACTTTTCATTTTTCATTTCTCAATTTTCATTTTTAATTTTCATTTTTTTTTTTTTAATTTTTCACTTTTCTCTTTTTATTATTAATTTTTCATATTTTATATATTATTTTTCATTTTTCATTTTTCATTTCTCATTTTTATTTTTCATTTTTAATTTTTAATTTTTCTCTTTTTATTTTTCATTTTTTATTTTTTATATTTTATTCTTAATTTTTCATTTTTTATTTTTCATTCTCAGTTTTGTCTTTTTATTTTTCGTTTTTTATTTTTTATAGTTTATTTTTCATTTTTCATTTTTCTCTTTTTATTTTTCACTTTTCACTTTTTATTTTTTATTTTTCATTTCTCATTTTAATTTTTCATTTTCATTTTTTATTTTTCACTTTTTGTTTCTCATTTTAATTTTTAATTTTTCATTTTTCATTTCTTATTTTTAATTTTTTATTTTTCATTTCTTATTTTTAATTTTTTATTTTTCATGTTTACTTTTCATTTTTCAATATTCATTTTTAATTTTCATTTTTTTTTTTTCACTTTTCACTTTGCTCTTTTTATTTTTAATTTTTCATATTTTATATATTATTTTTCATTTTTCATTTTAATTTTTCATTTTTCATTTCTCATTTTTATTTTTCATTTTTAATTTTTAATTTTTCTTTTTTTATTTTTCATTTTTTATTTTTTATATTTTATTCTTAATTTTTCATTTTTTATTTTTCATTCTCAATTTTGTCTTCTTATTTTTCATTTTTTATTTTTTATAGTTTATTTTTAATTTTTTATTTTTTATTTTTCAGCATTGTTTATAGGTGAGAACTTTTTGCAAGTTCTCATAATAAAGGCAAACTTTATGTTTCATATAAAACAGCATTATTAGATATGTTTTTAGATTACGAAGGTCTGCCGAAACTTCCTCCTGCACGAATAAGCTTTACGGCGAAAATCTGTTGAAAATTAGAGCTCCTTGGTTTCTTCATAAAGTAATTTTCAACGCAAAACTACTTCACTTTTATGTAAATCTTAGGTTAGCCAGATCAAACCGGCGGAAAAATAAGATCTACTTCGGTACGTTATCTGGTATCTGAATGGCACATCTACGTTAGCGCCACACGTCGTTGGCTTTAAATTTTAAAAAAATTCCTTTTAGAATATTTTTCATATCTATTTTATTAAATAATTAAATATATTTATTGTCTTTTGTTTTTTTTTTTGTAATATTGATTTGTTTTCTTTTTTTTCTTCAGCATTTTTCTGTATTTTGTATTTCTATTTATCTATGTATGTACTATGTAATGCGAAATTATAACAGACATTTGTTATTCCTAAGTACTGCAATTTTATGATGTAATCTTGTTGTACAAGAAAATAAGAATATAATTCAATAAATTAATAAATAAATAAATAAAATAAGAGGTACTAAACGTATGATTGATTTCTTATATATATAATTTATATTAAGTATACGCACCGGCACACTCTACCACATTAGTTGAAAAATCAGAATGTAGCGATGGTTTAAAACAGTGGTGGCCATTAAGAGAAATGAGTTAGTAGTTGTGTTTATGAGCATGTGTTAGTTGTATTACACTGATCGAAATCCATGAACGTAAAACAACGCCGATATTGAAATGGATTGTGTAAGTTATGTACGAATGTAAATACAAATGATTAAAAACGAAAATAGTTGAGTTCACGATGAATGTGGGAAAATTTTATATATATTTTGTTGTTTTAAAATTTTAAATTTTACATATTGAAAATTTTAAATAAAACGTAAAGAAAATCTAATCTTTTTTTATCCATAAATTTATTAAATCAAATAAGTAATTCATTTCTTTAAAAAACAAAAAACTTAATATTACAACTTAAAAAGATATTAAATTTCAAAGGTTGATGAGTGGTATGTTACCAAAAATTAAGATTAAATGTCTTTACTATTTTTAATATGTGACCACACACCAGATACTCTATTTCATATAGAGCGCATTTAATCAAAAGAAATAATTTCTTTCCCACTCTTCATCCCACAAGATTGCTTCATTGCATTGTTCAAAGTCTTTCATAAGACTGAATGAAATTTTTGTTCACTTTTACTCTTTGGTGAGTATTTTAGTTTTCGTTTGGCTGTATACATATAGGAAACTGATTAGAGTCCGGCTCGCTGGTGCCGATATGGCCGCCACTGATTTAAAAGTAAAAGTTACTAACTGACAATCATGCAACAAATAGAAAATAATGAAATTATGATTTTAATTTTTATTTTTTACTTTTGTTGTGAAGAACCTAATTCAATTATATATTCTTCCTTTATTTACATATTTTAACAAATTTGATATTCACATATGAGATCTTTTCTTTACATATAGATATTGCAACAAGTAATATATAGGATCTAAAGATATTAAATAGTTTTTGTTCTCAAATATAATAGCAAAACAGTTAGTCCAGAACAAACCAATGTTTATTGTTCGAAACTCAAATTATAAGTGAAGTTAAACAAAAAATTATAAGACAATTAGAGTATATCAAAGCACAAACGAAGGTCTACAAAAATAATAATACGCAAACGTAGGTATCTATGAGAAAAATTTGGAAATGTTGCCTTGTTATTCAAATAGAGTTACCATTTCAACAATTTTTTATTTTTCATTTTTTATTTTTTATTTTTTATTTTTTATTTTTTATTTTTCATTTTTATTTTTAATTTTTAATGTTTCATTTTTCATTTAAATTTTTAATTTTTCATCTTTCATTTATTATTTTTCATTTTTAATTTTCGTTTTTAATTATTCATTTTTTTTTTCTCTTTTATTTTTCATTTTTAATTTTTCATTTTTCATTTTTAATTTTTATTTCATATTTCGTTTTTCATTTTTAATATATTACTTTTCTTTTTTTTTTTAATTTTTAATTTTAATTTTTTATTTTTAATTTTTAATTTTTCATCCCTCATTTTTTATTTTTCAATATTCGTTTTTAATTTTTATTTATTTTATTTTCATTTTTCATTTTTTATTCTTCATTTTTTATTTTACATTTTTCATTTTTCTGTTTTATTTTTGATTTTCATTTTAATTTTAATTTTAATTTTAATTTTAATTTTAATTTTAATTTTAATTTTAATTTTAATTTTAATTTTAATTTTAATTTTAATTTTAATTTTAATTTTAATTTTAATTTTAATTTTAATTTTAATTTTAATTTTAATTTTAATTTTAATTTTAATTTTAATTTTAATTTTAATTTTAATTTTAATTTTAATTTTAATTTTAATTTTAATTTTAATTTTAATTTTAATTTTAATTTTAATTTTAATTTTAATTTTAATTTTAATTTTAATTTTAATTTTAATTTTAATTTTAATTTTAATTTTAATTTTAATTTTAATTTTAATTTTAATTTTAATTTTAATTTTAATTTTAATTTTAATTTTAATTTTAATTTTAATTTTAATTTTAATTTTAATTTTAATTTTAATTTTAATTTTAATTTTAATTTTAATTTTAATTTTAATTTTAATTTTAATTTTAATTTTAATTTTAATTTTAATTTTAATTTTAATTTTAATTTTAATTTTAATTTTAATTTTAATTTTAATTTTAATTTTAATTTTAATTTTAATTTTAATTTTAATTTTAATTTTAATTTTAATTTTAATTTTAATTTTAATTTTAATTTTAATTTTAATTTTAATTTTAATTTAATTTTAATTTTAATTTAATTTTAATTTTAATTTTAATTTTAATTTTAATTTTAATTTTAATTTTAATTTTAATTTTAATTTTAATTTTAATTTTAATTTTAATTTTAATTTTAATTTTAATTTTAATTTTAATTTTAATTTTAATTTAATTTTAATTTTAATTTTAATTTTAATTTTAATTTTAATTTTAATTTTAATTTTAATTTTAATTTTAATTTTAATTTTAATTTTAATTTTAATTTTAATTTTAATTTTAATTTTAATTTTAATTTTAATTTTAATTTTAATTTTAATTTTAATTTTAATTTTAATTTTAATTTAATTTTAATTTAATTTTAATTTTAATTTTAATTTTAATTTTATTTTAATTTTAATTTTAATTTTAATTTTAATTTTAATTTTAATTTTAATTTTAATTTTAATTTTAATTTTAATTTTAATTTTAATTTTAATTTTAATTTTAATTTTAATTTTAATTTTAATTTTAATTTTAATTTTAATTTTAATTTTAATTTTAATTTTAATTTTTAATTTTAATTTTAATTTTAATTTTAATTTTAATTTTAATTTTAATTTTAATTTAATTTTAATTTTAATTTTAATTTTAATTTTAATTTTAATTTTAATTTTAATTTAATTTTATTTTAAATTATAATTTTAATTTTAATTTTAATTTTAATTTTAATTTAATTTTAATTTTAATTTTAATTTTAATTTTAATTTTAATTTTAATTTTAATTTTAATTTTAATTTTAATTTTAATTTTAATTTTAATTTTAATTTTAATTTTAATTTTAATTTTAATTTTAATTTTAATTTTAATTTTAATTTTAATTTTAATTTAATTTTAATTTTAATTTTAATTTTAATTTTTAATTTTAATTTTAATTTTAATTTTAATTTTAATTTTAATTTTAATTTTAATTTTAATTTTAATTTTAATTTTAATTTTAATTTAATTTTAATTTTAATTTTAATTTAATTTTAATTTTAATTTTAATTTTAATTTTAATTTTAATTTTAATTTTAATTTTAATTTTAATTTTAATTTTAATTTTAATTTTAATTTTAATTTTAATTTTAATTTTAATTTTAATTTTAATTTTAATTTTAATTTTAATTTTAATTTTAATTTTAATTTTAATTTTAATTTTAATTTTAATTTTAATTTTAATTTTAATTTTAATTTTAATTTTAATTTTAATTTTAATTTTAATTTTAATTTTAATTTTAATTTTAATTTTAATTTTAATTTTAATTTTAATTTTAATTTTAATTTTAATTTTAATTTTAATTTTAATTTTAATTTTAATTTTAATTTTAATTTTAATTTTAATTTTAATTTTAATTTTAATTTTAATTTTAATTTTAATTTTAATTTTAATTTTAATTTTAATTTTAATTTTAATTTTAATTTTAATTTTAATTTTAATTTTAATTTTAATTTTAATTTTAATTTTAATTTTAATTTTAATTTTAATTTTAATTTTAATTTTAATTTTAATTTTAATTTTAATTTTAATTTTAATTTTAATTTTAATTTTAATTTTAATTTTAATTTTAATTTTAATTTTAATTTTAATTTTAATTTTAATTTTAATTTTAATTTTAATTTTAATTTTAATTTTAATTTTAATTTTAATTTTAATTTTAATTTTAATTTTAATTTTAATTTTAATTTTAATTTTAATTTTAATTTTAATTTTAATTTTAATTTTAATTTTAATT
>OY821517.1:358227591-358239026 GCA_963682025.1 Cordilura impudica
GTTTTTCATTTTTAATTTTTTCTTTTATGTTTTTAATTTTTAATTTCTCAGTTTTTCTTTTTAATTTTTAATTTTAGATTTTTCACTTTCCATTCTCCCTTTTTTCTATTTTAAGTTTTCATTTTTCATTTTCTAATTTTTATTTTTATTTTTCATTTTTTAATATTTTATTTTTCATTTTTGATTTTCCTTTTTTTAATTTTTTTTTCTCTTTTTCTATTTTTTATTTCTCATTTTTAATTTTTTATTTTCCATTTTTATTTTTCATTTTTCATTTTCAATTTTTAATTTTTCATTTCTTATTGTTCATTTCTTATATTTAATTTTCATTTTTTATTTTAATTTTTAATTTTTCATTTCTCATTTTTAAATTTTTTTTTTAATTTTCCGTTTTCCATTTCTCCCTTTCCATTCTCCATTTCTCCAATTTTAAGTTTTCAATTTTTCATTTTCTATTTTTTAGTTTTTATTTTTTTATTTTTCATTCGTTTATTTTTTATTCTTATTTATGTTTGATTTGCATTAATAATAAATGCAGTGATAATTGTGTTAATTATATGGAATAAATTATAACGTTAAGAATATTTTTAAATGATTAAGGAACTTAATTTTAAATGTTTATAAAAAGTGAAGAAATATAATGCAGAACACAGCGACATATCACTATTTTTTCACACCGATTTTGTCTTACGTCTCACATGTTTTGTATCGTATTTTACCCCCCTGAGCGCACAGATGTTTACACATAAAAAACCTAAATTAAAATTTGAATATCATTAAATATTACATATAAAACGTGGTAAAAGCAAATAACCTCAGCTTAATTCATTAACTACGAGTATAAAAAAATGTAGATATTTTGACACTGGTTCTAATTTCCATATATGTACGTTTGTAAAACTAAAAGGCCTCCAGCCAAAAGCTAACAGAAACGAAAGTTTTATTGTTATTTACTCTTTCATTAACGTTTCAACATAAAATATTTACACACTATAGCATTTAATTCACATTGATCGTCTGGTGAAAAACTCTTCATGAACATTATCCATTTAGAAATCATTAAATATTTGTTAAACTTAATACGAATAAATTACGGTTTTGTGATTAGAATTAAAAGCACTGCCTACGTCCAGATTAGGCAATACTTCAAACAACTCATATTCTTATAAAAGCTCTAACATTACTTAAATATAATATTTAAGGTAAAATTGTTCACTGAATTAGTTTCAACAATTTTGGAATAGACTATTAACTGGCTTCAAAACAGTTTTCCTTCTCTTCACTATTATGAGGAGTAGAAAAAATTAATATACTTACGGGTACCTCAAATGCAAACATAAACACATACTTACGCAACTACTTATTATAAACATGACTTTGCCTTTTCATCTATGTTCTTGTTTACATCCTTTATATATATATATATATGTATACGTACACGTAAAATGTACACACAAGCCTACAGGCAAATTTCCTAGTAGTTTCTTAATATATTTTCACATAAAACAATAACATCTTAAATACGTTCTTATATAAACTCACACACATACCACTGATAATAACTATCTTAATATCTTGCCTTCGTAGAGAACACAATGAGCCAGATTTTGATAAGAGTGATATTAAATATTAGAGTAGTTAGTTTCGAGTATTATGAATTACAATGAACTTAGGTACTGCGTTAAGTATTTCTTATATAATCGTAAGTAAAGCTTAAAGAGAAATATTTCACAAATCTTTAAATGTTTAATGTTAGGAACTACTCTAATTTTAGGGGCACTCAAATAATATCTTCAACCTTATTAATTTGTAGAAAAATATATATTTTTTTAAATACTCCTCAAATGAGTTCATATAAATTTTACTAGCAACATGTTTGATAATGTACTCGTATTTACACTCATCACTAACTCAGTGACAGCTTATGTACCGGCACAAAGACCGTTGGTGGGATTGACCCTTGAAATGATTTTTGAAAATTCTAAATTTAAAGAAGAGCCCAGAGGAAACTTATGGGAAAATCGTCCACCATAAAAATTTTAAATGCAAACTCCACCATAAATTAAATTTTTTTTGAAGTAGCTCGGCTTTGAAAAAAGTACATTTCCTCAAAAAGTAATTTTCTTCAAAAAGCAGTTTTTCCTTCAAAAAAGACCCTTGCTTCAAAAAAAGTACCTCTTATTAATTTATACATTTATTGACCTTGAGGGCAAAGTTATTTACATTAAAAAGTACCTTTTATTAGAAAATACCTTTTTGTTAAAAAAAAATCAGTTTTATTAAAAAAAGTGCCTTATATTAAAAAAGACCTTGTACTAAAAAGTACTTTTCCATAAAAAAGTACCCGCTCTAAAAAACAAAATTTTAATAAAAAATACCTTTTATTAAAAAGTACATTGTATTAAAAAGTACCTATTATTAATAGACTACCTTTCACTACAAAGTACATTTTCTTAAAAAGTAAAATTTTTTTAAAATTACCTTTTATTAAAAATAATTTGCTTTTATTTAAAAGTGGCTTTTATTAACAGGGTAAATTTCATTAAAAACTACCTTAACTTAAAAAAGTTGTTAAAATAAATATATTTTCCTAGAAAAGTAGTTGTACTTTTAAAAAACTTGGTGGTAGTATTGACCCTTGAAAGGATTTTTGAAAACTCTAAATTTAAAGAAGAGCCCAGAGGAAACTTATGGGAAAATCGACCACCATAAAAACTTTAAATGCAAACTCCACCATATAGTAAATTTTGAAAAAAAAAAGTAATTTTCTACAAAAAGCAGTTTTTCATTCAAAAAAAGTCCCTTGTTTCAAAAAAAGTACCTCTTACTAAAAGCGTACATTTGATTAAAAAGTGAATTTTCTTAAAAAAGTAATTTATTCATTTATACATTTACTGAGCTTGAGGACAAAGTAATTTATATTAAAAAGTACCTTTTATTAGAAAAATCCTTTCATTAAAACAGAAGTTTTATAAAAAAGTAGCTTTTTTAAAAAAAAATCAGAGTTATTAAAAAAAGTGCCTCATGTTAGAAAGGACGTTGTATTAAAAGGTACCTTTCCATAAAAATTTACCCTTCTTTAAAAACTAAATTTTAATAAAAAGTACCTCTTATTAAAAAATACCTCTTATTAAAAAGTACCTGGTATTAAAAAGTACCTATTATTAAAAGACTACCTTTCACTACAAAGTACATTTTCTTAAAAAAGTACATTTTTTTTAAATTACATTTTTTTTAAAAAAAAAATTTGCTATTATTTGAAAGTAGCTTTTACTAACAGTGCCATTTCATTAAAAAGTACCTTATTTTAAAAAAAGTACCTTTTGTTAAAATAAATTTATCTTCCTAAAAATGTACTTGTATTAAAAATAAGTTCCTTTTGTAAAGAAATATTTTTCCAAAAATACGTTTTCTTAAAAAGCTAATATTCTTACAGAACTACCCTTCCCAACAAAAGTACCTTTTAATAAAAAATTGCCTTTTATTAAAAAATACCTTTGACTAAAATAGTACCTTTTACTAAAAAAAAAAAATTATTAAAACACTGCCTTTCCTTAGAAGGTCCCTTTTATCAAAAAACTCAAAAAACTTAATTTTGTTAAAAAAAATTACATTTTCGTAAAAAATTAATTTTACCAAATAAGCAGCTTTTCTTATAAAGTACCTTTTCTCAAAAAATAAACTTTTCTCAAAAACTATACTTTTTTTTTTTGAAAAAGTACTGCTTCTTTGAAAAGTAAATTTTCTTAAAAAAATTACATTTTAATAAAAAAAGTACATTTTAATAAAAAATTAGTTTTCCTTAAAGAAATGCCATTTCTAAAAAAAAGTACCTTTTCTTAAAAGTAGGTGATCTTAAAAAAGAACCCCTTCTTAAAAAAGTATTTTTTCTTTAAAAAGTAACTTCCTCAAAAAGTTTATATTCTCAAAAAGAAATACGTTTTATTAAGTACTCTCTCCTAAAAAAATACCTTTTCTTTCAAAGAAGCACATTTGCTTGAAAAAGTACATTTTGTTAGAAAGTATCTTCTCTCAAAAAATAACCGTTTCCAAAAAAGTACCTTTTCTTTATTTTCCTTAAAAAATACATTTTCTTAATAAATTTCAGTTAATTTTCTTAAAAAAATTACATCTTCTTAAGAAAGTACGTTTTCTGAAACAACAAGTATTTTTCTCAGAAAAATACTTGTTCTTTGAAGAGAGAGTTAATATCCTTAAAAAATTACTCTAATTATAAAATTATTGTTTCTAGGAAGTTACTTTCTCTTGACAAAGTACCTTTTCTCAAAAATTAAATTTTATTAAAAAAGTGCTTTTTATAAAATACTTCTACAAAAGTACCTTATATTACAAAAAAGTTCCTTTTATTAAAAAAAACCTTTTATTAAAGAATGCCCTTTATTAAAAAGTACTTTTTATTAGAAAGTAAATTTTCCTTAAAAAAACTACCTTTTCCTAGAAATTACCTTTTCTCAGAAAATAAAAAATTAAAAAATAACAAACTTTTCTTTGAAAAGATAATTTTCTTAAAAAAGTATATTTTACTAAAAAGTACCTTTTCTTAAAAAAGTACCTTTTCTTAAAAAAGTACGTTTTCTTAAAAAAGTATCTTTTCTAAAAATTTAACTCTTCATAAAAAATAGATTATCTTTAAAAAGTACCTTTTCTTAAAAAAGTACCTATTCTTAAAAAAGTACCTTTTCTTAAAAAAGTACCTTTTCTTAAAAAAGTACCTTTTCTTAAAAAAGTACCTTTTCGTAGAAAAAGTATCTTTTAATAAAAAAGTATCTTTTCTAAAAATTTACCTCTTCTTAAAATGTAGGTTATCTTAAAAAGTACCGTTCCCTTCTTAAAAAAGAACTTTTTTTTTTTTAAAGTACCTCTTCTTAAAAATTTACCTTTTCTCAGAAAGTACCTTTCCTTTATAAAAAACCTCTTCCGAAATAAGTACTCTTTCTAAAAAATATCTCTTCTTAACAAAGTACCTTCTCTCAAAAAGCACATTTTCTTGAAAAAATTGCATTTATCTAGAAAGTAACATTTCTCAAAGAAAAACCATATTCGAGAAAAGTACATTTTCTTTAAAAAGTTATTTTCCTTAAAAAATACCTCCTCTTAATAAATTTCCTATTCTTAAAAAAAGTTCGTTTTACATCTTGTGAAGAAAGTACCTTTTCTGAAATAACTACTTTCTTCTCAAAAAACTACCTGTTCCTTAAAAAGTTCTTACATATTCTTAAAAAGTACCTTTAGTTATAAAGATATCATTTCTAAGAAAAAAATACCTCTTTTTATAGAAGTACATTTACTATAAAAAAGTTAATTTCATTAAAAACACCTTTTATTAAAAAAGTAGCTTTTATTAAAAAAAATAATTTTTATCAAAAAGGTACTTTTTATTTTTTGGTACCTTTTATTAAAAAAAAGTACTTTTTATTAAAAAATAATCTTTTAGCATACAAGAAAGCTTTTCCTAAAACAATAATTTTTATTAAAAATAATTTTTAACAAAAATATTTTTTATTAAAATAATTTTTACCAAAAAAGTACTTTTTATTAAAAAAGGAATTCTTTTACAAAAAAATCTCTTTTTATAGAAGTACCATTTGTTATAAAAAAAATCCATTTCATTAAAAAACACCTATTATTAAAAAAGTAGCTTTAATAAAATAAAATACTCTTTATCAAAAAGTTACTTTTTTTATTTTTTGGTACCTTTTATTAAAAAAGTACTTTTTATTAAAAAAATAATCTTTTAGCATACAAGAAACCTTTTCTTAAAAAAAATTATTTTTATTAAAAATATTTTTTAATAAAAATAATTTTTATTAAAAATAATTTTTATTAAAAAAGTACTTTTTGTTATAAGAGGACCACTTTAAAAAAAATACCTCTTTTTGTAGAAGTACCTTTTATTATAAAAAAGATAATTTTATTAAAAAACACCTTTTATTAAAAAAGTAGCTTTTATTTGAAAAAATATACTTTTTATCAAAAAGGTACTTTTTATTTTTTGGTACCTTTCACTAAAAAAAAATTACTTTTTATTAAAAAATAACCTTTTAGCATACAAGAAACCTTTTCTTAAAAACGTAATTTTCATTAAATATAATTTTTAATAAAAATAATTTTTAATAAAAATAAAATAAATTTTTATTAAAAAAGTACCTTTTATTTAAAACGCATATTGTATTAAAAAAGTACAGTTTCTTAAAAAACTTCCTTTTCTTAAAAAAAACTTTGTGGAGTCCGATCCGTTTTTGTCTTATTACTCTGTTTATGTGATTGTATTATGAAATAGATTTTTACCCCCCCCTGAGTGTATAGATGTTTACATATTAAAAATACCTCTTATAAAAATGTACTTTTCCTAGAAAGGGATTTTTTTTTAGATGAGCCTTTCCTAAAAAAGTACGTCTTTTAAAAATTTACCTAATTAGTAAAGCCTGCATTTTTATGGAAAAGAACTTGTTCTTTAAAAATTTATTTTAAATTTTTTTATAAAAAATTATTTATAGATTTACGGGGAATTACAGTCCGATTGTGTAGCTGTTTGTAGAAGTCTAGTACAGGGTGGTCGATGAATATTGCCACATTAAGAAACTCAAATAACTTTTTTTCGGTGTATGTGCTTTTATTCATGTTAAAGTTCATTCAATTTTATTACATCTATAATATTTATAGGCTAGGCGATTTCTTGTGACCGATGTTTTGTTTTACCGTTTTATCCCGATTTTAACCAAACGTATATTACTTGATTTAAAGATTTTTAAATTTTTTCCTTTAATTCCAGTAAATTACATTTAAATTTGCTACTAACACGTACAATAAAATTATACAATGCTATATGTGTGTTTATTAAATTTCTTAATGTGTTTGTAATAAAAATTAATTTGTTTTTGTGTTGATTTGTGAATTGGCTATAATTGATTAGCATACCTTCAGGGTCTTTATTTAATGAAAAAATAAAATTTCCTAGAATTTGCACTCAAATTTAGAGGGCTGGAATCTGCAGTATAGCTTAAATAGTTTTAAAAATAATGGAATTTAAATGCCCCCTGCTCGTTGATGCATGTGCGGCATCTTATCAAAAAGTTGTTCATTACTGCTTGGAGAATTGAAACAGGAATAGCCGCAATTGTTGCTCGAATAGATTGCTTTAGTTCATTTAAAATTTCGGTTTTACTATATAGACTTCCTATTTGTAATAATCGCACAAGAAAAAGTCAGGTACCTGGGCACCCAACGGAATGTGGAGTTTCTGGATATCGTCACAATTCTGTCATAACAGCCTGCGCTATGTGAAGAGTTGCACCATCTTGCTGAAACCACACAGAGTTGAAAGAAATTTTCTTTCGGCATACTTCTAAATAAAAAAACTCTTTAAACAAGTAACGGTCTCCAGTAACCTTAACCGTGTGACCGTTTTCGTCGAAGAAGTAGGCCCCGACAATGCAGCGTGATGAAACTGCACACCACACTGTGACACGAAGTGGATGCAATTCCATCTCATAAAGTATCTATGGGTTGGAAGCACTCCATATTCGACAATTTTGTTTGTTTATGTTGCCGTTTAAATAGAAATGGGCCTCGTCGGACATAAAAAGAAAGTTAAACATTTTTCCGTGCTCTTCCACCATTTGAAGCATCTTCTGGAAAAATCTGCAAATCTGCTGCATTCAGTTTGTTGGCCATTTGAATTTTATAAGGGAATAAGTCCAAATCATTGGGCATAATTGACTGCAATGACTGTCTGCTTATATCCACTTGAGCAGATTAGCTGCTTGTCGAAACTCTTGGATTGTTTTGTATGGCAGCAGTTACCGCAGCGATTGTTTCCTCCGTATGAACTGAAGAGTTTCGATGGTGGGGTCTTCTTTCGACTGTCCCATGCTCGGCGAAATTGTTAACAAGTCTGATTATGGTCCATCTGCTCGGAGTATCGCTGCCATACGTGCGCCTATACTCTCTTTGAATCGAAGCTACGGACTCCAGTGCGTGATAGCGGCAGACAATCCAAATTCTTGTTTCATTGTCCCAGTTATTCATTTTTGTTAAATCTAAAGATCAATCTGCAAAATAAAAGCAGTGGCCAAATCACCGCATTCGTTATCGAAATTTTTCGATCGAAATCATTTCTTTATTTCCCAAAATAAAATGTCAAGAATAATTTTTCTTTCACACAGTTGCAGAATAATGGCCTCTGGTTAAGAAGAAAAGCGAATCGTGGTCGAGCGTTTGTCCGTCTTCTTCAAATATTAAACCATAATATGGAATTTCGATTGATTTACTCGATATCGAATGCGGTGATTTGGCTGCAGGTTCATTAAATAGAAAAAAAAGTTCAATTCAATTTTTTTTTTGGTAGCGGCTTTCATCAGCCACCCAGTATTTGACTAATATGTTTTCTTTTCTACCTAGAGATCTAATACAAATAAAAACGCAAAGAAGGCAAGAGAGAGAGAGAGAGAGAGAAAAAGGGTTACAAGTTACTTGCCTGCCAACGTTTCAAAGACTTGTCATATTTTCTTAAGATGAAAGCTGTAACTTAGTTTCAACAAAAAAAAACAACAACAACAACTTTCCTTTAATGAACCCATTTACACACAAAAGCACCTGCAAGCATGGGGTGGTTCAGTATGTGATAATATTGGTGTAATGTTTCTAGGGTTTAGTTATGTTTTAAGAATGTTTCTTTGGAATATAACCAAGATAGTGCTATTCTAAAGTTAATAAACATTTATAATTAAGCGTATTGTATTATTAAAATATTATAAATTTGCTTGGGTATGTGTGTGTGTACGAAATATTAAATATTTGTTAACTTTACTTATAGAACTTCTTATTAAATGAAAATACATTCAGTTAGCTCAAATAAACATTTTATGTAAATTAAATTAATAAACTATTTATATTCAAGAACACTTGATAAGAGGAATAGTTTACTTTGGCAAATGCAAAAAATATTATTTGAATAAAATTAAGTAATCATGGATAATCCAATATACTTTCAATAGAAAGTAATACAAATATTATTGAAGATATTTATTAGCAATAAAAAAGATGTTAAAAAATATATGTTTTATAAATGTAAATTAATGTGAATTCTAAACAAAATTAATAAAGGCTGCAATGGTAAATATTATAGAACAGATAAACAAGAAGTTTATTAATCCTGAATCCAAAAATTTAGGGACACCCTAACACTCACACTATACTGATGTCTTATACGTACTTAATCAATCAGAAAACTTTTGGCTTGAAGCTTCAAACTATTAACAAACCTCAACAGGTTAATTAACTGGTAATAGAGACTAAATATTATTAGCTAATAAAAAAAAGTGTTATAATCTTTATCGATAAACATCATTAAATAAATGAGAATAAAATTGCGAGAAATTAACAGAAAAATCAGCAAAATTAGTTATAATAAATAATCTGTTCAACAATGATGACAATAAGGCTGATGTAGAAGTTCGGTCGACACAGCCACTAGTAGCCTCTGCTTTGATATATTGTATTCCAAACTTGTTGATAAGGATTAATAGGGTAGTAGAGATACTTCCTTTGATAGCTAATATTGAGTTACATAGTTTATTTTACTTTCGAAGTTATTTTCTAAAAAGCTGTGGGTATTAAGAATAATTCCAACTAAATTAAAATTATCCCGTTTTCTAAGATCTATTGGACTGTATAAAGCTATTTTGAAAGGAAAATTCCTCTCAAATTATGCTGCAACAACAGATATGCCCTTATTTGAATAAATAAAAATATATTTACATTTTTTAAAAAGACACAGTAAGAAAATTACAACGTTTTTTCATTTTTCTAATTTCGAATTTAATTTAAAATGAATTTAAATGAGGATTTTTTAACCTAAGGTACCTAGAATTTTTATCATTTCCCTACATAGAGCATGAATACCCGTTACCATATGGTTACACTAGGCCCAACATAGGTTTTATTTGATAAAACATATATGACTGGATTTTTACATATACATTTTTTTATTGATAAAAATATTTTAAAAATTAACTTTTTGACGGTTTTGTGAAGGATTCTCTGGTATCATTTACAAACTGCTATTTTCCATCAAACCTGAGTGTATAAACTGGGTTTCATCATGCTGACTTTTGGATATAGGAGATGTTCACTTCAATTTGGTTTGGAAATCTGACTAGACGTCAGAACTCTAACTCAAAAAATCTTAAAACTATACATATTGATATAAACTAGCAGATTCCACTGTGTATTAAAATTTAGATGCAATAAAAAAATCAGATGTTTCCTTAGCGCCAGCAACGCAGACCGGGCCCAGCTAGTAAATAAATAAGTAAACATTAAAAATATATTCAACAATCAAAAAGAAACAACAACATTAAAACTCATGATGTATTTCAATTTAACTAGAGGACCCCTGCTGCTCCGCAGCATTATATTATATTATATTAATTTTTATAATATAATACCAAAATTTGCCAAGAGAAGTTAACGTACAGTAATGCCAAAATATGCCCAAGATAAGTTAACGTACAGTAAAAGTAAAGTCGATTCTCCACGCATAACTTTCCTCAAACCCAACGAATTTAAGCAGTTAATAGCTCAAAAGAAGGAGCTTGATCCACTGAGTGTTCTTAGACCTATGTCAACAGCCTACGTTAATTAGAAATCTAGTTATAGATGTTTGAGAGAAGAAAAATATTGAAAAAAATCTTGAATGCAAAGTTTATTCATAAATTCTTTTAATATATAAGATAAGAACTTATTCAACTGACAACTAAGTAAAATAATAAAGCAGATTCCACCCCTACAAATTCGAGCGCAAACACTAGGAAATTTTTTTTTTTTCATTTAATAAAGACCCTAAAGTTATGCTAATCAATTATAGCCAATTGACAAATCAATCCAAAAAAACAAACTCATTTTTATTACAAACACATTAAAAAATTTAATAAAAACACACATAACATTGTATAATTTTATGTATGTGCTAGTAACAACTTTAAATACAATTTACTCAAAATAAAGGAAAAAATTTAAAAGTCTGTAAATCTGCAAAATGACTAAAAAGAAATATCTTTCAAATAATAAACGTTTGGCCAAAATCGGGATAAAACGGTAGAACAAAACATCAGTCACAAAAAATCGCCTAGCCTATTAATATTATAGATCTATATATATAAAAATGAATCGTGGTTTCTTCGGCCGCTTAAAACTTGAAAACTACAGGACCAAAAAGGATACTTTCTTCTTTGAGTTTTTTTTTTAACTGCCATGCGAAGGTTTAGGAAAAAATAAAAGTAAAAAAAGTCTCAACAGGTGGCGCTGTACGCGGTTATTCCATTTTAACATTATATATATTGAGTACTATGAAAAGAAGAACTTTGTAAATTTGTGTGAGGTCACCTATTATTAATACGGATAGTCATACCGAA